>JAODAC010000008.1:1531547-1591647 GCA_027575185.1 Mimaenictus wilsoni | reverse complement strand
TTTTCTTACATGTGATGTCGAGTATTTAAAAAAAGTTAAAATTACTTGTTTGTAAACAGCTCTAAATTTAATGTGCAACTTCGACTTAAAAATACGAAAAAATATGTAGTATATATTTAAAAAAACAATTGACGTTATTTTCTTGAGAATTTAAATATCTATGAAATGAGGTAATATTCAGGCGAACAGGCTCGGTAAAATTTTCCTAAACGTGTACGCAAAATCAAAAAGTGAGGTTGGCAAAAGAGCCTTTAAAGTTGGGTAAACATAAAAACACTATTCTTAAATAGTTTAGCTAATGATGACTGAGGGATAAATACCACAATCAAATACAAAGGGAACAGTTAAGAGTTAACAGTTAACTACTTACATATTAGGAAAGATGTTCATAACAAGCTGTTTGGTGGCTATTGCCATTTTGGGCACTACAAGTGCACAAATTTTCAGTTTCGGCAATTGTGATCCGAGTCGTGATGCGATGAATAATTTTGATAAATCGCAGGTAATCATTTTTGTGAATATAGGTTATATTGGATTTGGCAATTTTAATGTGAAGTTTTTGAAATTATATTGGAGAGAAAGTTCTTAGTATGATGTTTCCTAACTCATTCACACAACAGCTATCATACAGTCTTATTTGAACAACGCCAGACTAGTTAGCATTGACATATCAAAGAAGAACATGTAATCATTTAGCACACAATTAATGAATTTTTTGAAAGAAATTTAATTATAATAAAAATATTTTTTTTATAAATATAATAAAAAATAATTTGTACTAATAAAAATAATCAAAACCAGTTGACGATTAATATACTCAAAATGAAGTTCCTTATCACCGTCCTGGCCCTTGCCCTTTTTTGCAGTGCTATTGCTCAAGTCTTTAGTTTGGACAAATGCAATACCACTATCGATGCAATGGACAATTTTGACGTAGCAAAGGTGTTTTTCTAATATTATTATTATTCATTAATTGCGCAGATTTAATATTCTAACAGGGGGCGTCTCCCAATTGTCCGCCTTGCATTTCTGTTAACGGGATTTTTTCGTCGTTTTGAACCATTTTAAGGTAATTGTTTCAAAACGAAGAAAAGTTTTCATTGTTTCAAAAAATATTTTATTATATGTACAACTTTATATATGTACTTTTGATTGAAATCCGAGACGGACAGTTGAGACCCTCTCTTTGAAAGAGTTCTCCAACATATCTATCATTCACGAATTATTCCAATTTAAATCTTGATTAATTTTTAAATTAGTACGCTGGAAGATGGTATTTGTACAAAGCCACATTCAGCGCTGACCAGGCTGATAAGAAATGTTCTCAAGCGGCTTGCACTGTGATCAACAATTCGGACGTGCAAATGGATGCTGAGATTAGTAGGTATTTAGGAACACAATTTATAATATGTTTGGACAAAATTTCTAGATAATGCACTCGATATTTCTATATAGCAAGGTCGGTGATTCTGATCCTGTCAAGGGCACCTGGGTTTCTAACCCAGATAAAGACCATCCCGGAAAATGGATCGTAAGTCCAGGTTTCATTTCTGGTAAGTCATTTCTATTATATATCATATAATATTGTTAAGATCATTATATATTATTGCAAATATTGAAATCGTGGAATATTAGTAGGTTGAAAGCCTTTTTGCAGATTCTATACCTATTTACATCATGGGTACCGACTATGACACCTATTCCGTTAGCTACTCCTGCATGAATATTTTCAACGGCAAACTTGAATTCGTTTAGGTGGATTGCAGGACCAAAGCCTTGGAGCAAGCAACCATGGATAAGATCGAAAAGTGTTTGATTGGATGGAATATTAACGTGAACCTGATTGACGAAATTCAGGATTGTTAATAAGTGAACATTCTTTTTATTTCTTGTTTATTTTCGTTTATATAATAAAGATATCGATATCTAACATGTTATGTCAAATGCTCTAACCCCAGATAATTCCAGATATGACAACTTGTTTGTTGGAATAATTATGCATGATTACTTGCAGTAATGAAATGTATATTTATGAATTAAAATATCCTTTATAGATATTTCCAATTTATAAAAACATTCTTATGTACTGATAACAACATAATTTAGAGCACTCATCATGTAAACATAACTATTACTTTGTAATCAAACCAGTCCACGACTAGCATACCCAAGATGAAAGTCCTGATCACCGTATTGGCTTTCGCCCTTTTTGGCACTGCCAGCGCTCAAGTCTTCAGTCTAGGCAATTGTGATGCCAATTTGCAAGGCGTTAATAATATAGACATGCCTAAGGTATAAGATATAATTTTAAAAGTTATCAACTCTTTTATACCTTGATATCTTGTTTACTATACCAGTATTCTGGAAAATGGTACTTGGTCAAAGCATCCTACATTACGGAACAAGCACAGATGAAATGTACTCAAGCAACGATGACAATTGTCAATGATTCTGAAATGAAAATGGTTGGGGAAATGCATTTGTAAGTATATACTTCATTGGCCATAAATTAATTGTAACCTGTTAAAATGTCTTTATAGTAAGAAAGCTGATATTGATCCTATCAAGGTAGTCTGGAGCGGTAAACTGGAAGATTCTCAAAAGGGAAAGTGGATTTTTACTCCCGGTTTTATTGATGGTATGATATTTAGTTAAAATTTACTTGAATTCTTTTATGCTATCATTAAATTCCTAGATTCAATGCCTATTTGGATTTTGGATACTGACTACGACCACTTCACGCTGAGCTATTCCTGTATGAATTCGTACAAGGGTAAACTTGAGTACGTTTGGCTGGATTCCAGAAGCAAGTCTCTGGACGCTGATATCCTGCAGAAGGTTGAAACTATTTTGAAGGAAAAGAAGATCAATCTAAGCCTGATCGATGAGTTGCAAGATTGTGAATAATGTGATATTCTTTATACAAATTCCATGTAGAAAGATAAAATAAAAAATACTATATAACAATTTGCTGTTCAGTTCAATACATTTAATCTGTAGGGACTGCAATTCCTGACATTTATGGAAATTTATTTTCATTTGATATCAGAGCAGATAACTTAATATTATATTTCTTCTAGGCCTATTTTTCAATGTAACAATTTTTATAAAATAGAAATTCCATTGATATCACGGCAAACTTCTAATGCATGTAAACTTCTATCATGAGACTTCAGCTCATCCCGAGACTGTGCTTGCTAATTCCAAAATTGTGGCCCTTTATGGTTTCCTAATGTCCCTCGTATCGGTAGAAAAATCACCCGCCTGCGATGCTCCCCGACATTCCTAGTGACTTTTTCCTCCATTCCTAGTGACATCTGGGAAGAGGCCTCCCCCGCCCGAGATGGCTAAGTCACTCCAGGCAATATCTCAATCTTGGCAGTCGTTCACCGACCTTCTTCGTGACAACAACTGTTACGAACAGCCTGCCTGCTGACAACATCAACCTTAGACGAAAACGCCGAAGGTCTTTTATTTTTGCAGGACCCGAACTACCCGTTCGTTGACAGTGATGATTGCACTGCGGAGAGAAGTAGACACGTCAAAGTATGGCTTGTGACTAACTTTATTTACTCAAATTTACAATAACTTCGGCTAGGGCAACACTTTCCCCTACAATCTTCCAACCTCACGAACCTACCCTGGACTAATTCGAGCACACTCCGCCTACCACTCGCTCTCTCTCTCTCTCTCTCTCTCTCTCTCTCACCTCACACTGGGTGTGCCCAGAAAGGCTTACCAACTTCCCTAGCAAAACTAAGACATCTGGCTCGCACATGTTGGGACCACCGAGGCCCGCGTCAAAGAGTTCCCGGTCGGCAGGGGATGCATTGACGGACGAAATGCAGTCATGCACGTGCTCAAACACAGCCTAATAGCCTTGATTGCACTTTCTCACGTCTTTCTTATAATGCCCAAATGTACGCGCCATAAATCCACAGTTATCTGCCAAGTGCCCCCCATATTGACAAACCTTTTCGAAATTGCTGAGACCATAATAAATCGGCACTTGGCATCGTAAAACATAAAAGCCAAAAAGATTCTTATTTCCAAGAAAAGCCAACGGTTTCCAACAACAACTTTTCAACACTCACGCTCTGCTTTCATCTTTCCTTATTTATCTGTACAAATAAAACTTTATTATGATATCTAAAAACGCGTAATTATTTACGAACCTCACGATAATTACTCCACATATCCTATAAAAATGCACTAACGTGATTTCCTTTCAAATCAAAACAGTCCACGACTATTCAAGATGAAGTTATTCCTCCATTGTCTCTCGTCCATTATGGCACTGGCGAGGTAGAGCCAGGCGATAATCTGTTATGATTGGTGGAGGCCCCGCTTAAAAGATCCCACACCCTAAGACCGAGAGGTTCTTGTGCTTTAGTTCGTAATAGTTTTAGAGAGTAAAGATCAGTTGTTCATTATTTTCCTTGAAGTATGTTCACTCTTTTCACTCTGTCGGCTTGCAGTCGTCAATAATAATATCTATGTGTGTTCGTAACACTGTCTATAAAACTTTATACTGAGCTCTTCCTACTTGTGTTCCTACCACGATAAACTTGACTACATTTGGTTGAATTCCCGAACCACGTCTATGGATGGTAATGTCCTGACACAGGTTGAAAAAATTTTGAAAGGAATGAAAATTAATCTGAGCCTGGTCGATGAGGTGAAAGATTGTGTATAATACGATATTTTTTTACAAAACTTCAATGAAAAAAGATAATATAATGAAAAATAATTAATAGATAATAATTTGCTGGCCAGTTCAATAAATTTAATCTTATAAAAATGCACTATCGTTGTTTGTGCAACACAAACAGATAAACGTTGGTACAAAAGTAATTTCCAAAATATTAATATTATTTTTCATGTTACTATCTATAATAAATACTATAAAAATCGTAAAGAGTTCGTCTAGAAAAGCAACCTCAAAATGGATATATAAAGCTATTACTTTCTAATCAAATCAGTCCATGGCTAGTAATCTCAAGATGAAGTTCCTTGTCAGCTTATTGGCACTCGCCTTTTTTGGGACTGCAAGTGCGCAAGTCTTCAGTCTTGGCAAGTGTGATGCCAATATACAAGGAGTTACTAATATCGACTTACCTAAGGTATATGATGTACTTTTAAACATTATCACATCTTTTATAATTTCATATCTTCTATCCTATACCAGTATTCTGGTAAATGGTTCTTGGTAAAACAATCCAGCAGCTCGAAACAAACGGAGACCAAATGTTCGCACACATTAATATCAATAATCAACGACTCTGAATTACAAATGGCTGGAGAAATGCATTTGTACGTATATACAAAATTGACCATATGTTAAAAGTAATCCCTTAAAATGTCCCTATAGGAAAGAAACAGGTACTGAACCTATCAAAGAAACCTGGACCGTTAAACCAGACGATTCTCAAAGTGGAAAATGGATTCTTACTCCCGGTTTTATTGCTGGTATGAAATTTCCTTAAAATTTTCTATTTGACTTTAATGAAAGTATCATAGATTCCATGCCTCTCTGGATTTTGGATACTGACTACGAAAACTACTCACTGAGCTATTCCTGTTTGGATTCCTACAAGGGTAAACTTGAGTACGTTTGGCTGGATTCCAGGACGAAGGGTGTCGAGGCAGATGTTCTGCCGAAGGTTGAAAAGATTTTGAAGGAGAAGAAGATCAACCTGAGCCTGGTTGATGAGGTTCATGATTGTGATTCTTATTATAAAAATTCAATGTAAAATGATAATAAAATGAAAAGGAGTTCATATATAACATTTACTGGTCAGTTCAACATATTTGCGAGGGTTATCGTCACACTTTGGAATGCTTTGATATAGTTTGTCATTCATTTCTTCAACTACATATCTATTCTGCGCGTGATCTTTAGGATTGTGTGCTTGTTGCCAAGATCTAGGCGAATTGACACCTGATTTTAGACCAGATTTTAATAAAATCGGTCGTTGATATGTGTGTGTAAGTGATTGGAGGTACCCTACGGATATTTTGAAGTTCAGTTGTTAATTAGAGCTGAAGGCGTAGTCCTTTTCTACCTCATTCCAATCCAATTTTAACAACAATCACTCATTCTTCGGGTATAGTTTTGTGGAGTTTCTACTCAAGCACCTGTGATACACATTTTTTCGCAAAGCTGTGTAAAATTTCTAGCCGTCACAAATTGCTTTCTTCTAGCTTTGTAAATTCTTCTAGGCTGTCCTAGCGCTATGCTATCTTACTTTTACTGTTTTATTGTGCTTCTACTTTTCATTTCTAGAGTTGCTCGTTCCGACACGGTCCCCGGTAAATCTTAAACCCTTGGACCGTCACGTCCGTTTTATAGCACCGCGTTACCCTTCACCATTTGATTGCACTTCTCCGAACTGCGGCGGACCTTCTGCACCGCATGTGCGTCCCCGCGGTCTTTTCCGCCGCTAGCTGGTGGTTTACACAGCCCCGCCGCAGCCGGCGGCTACCTACCCTGTTGCCAAGTCGCACCCGCACGAGTCTCTCTCGCTCGGCTTGGTACCTCCCTCAATCGTACTTAAGTCCTAACTAACCAATCACCGCGCACCGCGATCATCCCCGCTAGCAATCTAACAACCTCCAAAATTCAACCCCCTCAAGAGCAGCTCCGAACTTCTACTATTTTTCTAACTTTTTTCACTTGGTAAATGATCTGTGCACTTGGTTCTCGTCCACACTCACGAACACTTCGTCTTCTCTTTCGTCTACTTTTCACTACACCACGTTCACAGATCTGACGTCTCAACGTTACGTAACACGCATTCCTCAGTTTCATTGCTATGATATTTCAGAATATCATGGTATGGTATGATATTTCAGAATATCATAATAAAATTAAACAAATGCTTATGCATCAAAAATTATTCAACCTCATTAATATATTTTGCTGTCCACTTCAAGTTACTTAATCTAATAATATTTCACTACCACCATTCTTAAGATATTTACATTTTTCATATTACTAATTGTAATAAATACAGACAAAGTTTCAAAAACGTTAGTCTAGAGAATCAAGCTCAACATGAAGTTACCTATGAATTTTTTATATGCTCTCTTCCTTTTGAAGACACCAACTGCACAAATATTTACTTTGGGACGTTGTAATCCTGACATTAAAACAATAAACAATTTAGAGTTAGACAAAACTAAGGTAAGGCATCCTCTTTGATCCCCATTGCTAATCAATCTTAATAATTCTGATACATGATAATAGTATGCTGGAAAATGGTATCTCGTCAAGAAAGCACTTGTCCTTTCCAAGCGCCAACAAAATGCTGAAAAGTAAATTGTGTCCTTGTAAATGATACGGAGTATGATATGCACCTATCTATTTCATTGTAAGTGATGACTTAATTTAACTTTCTCCACTTTAAAAAGAATTCATTCTTGTAGTAAAAGTCCGGATTTGAAACCTATTCAAATAGTGATGAAGGGAAAACCGGAAGATGATAAATCTAGTTCACGTAAACTGTTCTAGTTCTAGTAAACTGCAGATTTTATTACAGGTTATATCTAATTGTAAGTTTAAGAAAATATGGCATTTATTGTTGATATTTTATGACTTGTAGATACCCAACCAATCTGGATTTTAGATACGGATTATGAGAATTATACAATTAATTATTCCTGTTTGGATGTCCACAAAGGTAAAATGGAATTCGTTTGGGTTGATTCAAGAACAAAGAAAACTGATGATTTTATTAATGCAAAGATTAGTAGTGTTTTGAAGGAGAGAAATATTAATGTGAAATTAATGGATGAGGTTCAAAACTGTTGATAAGAACTCAAAACTAAATATTAAATATTACGAACGTATGCTTTAAAGAATATTGATAAGATTACATGAATGTATAAGACACATTAATGAATTATGTAATCATCTTATCTTACATACTTCTGTATGATAAATTGTTGTTTTCATTAGATCTGTGTTAATTGTTGATATAGCATTTATCAATATAATTACTTGCTGGTTCCTTCTAATAAAGCGATTAATTTTCTATTTTATTTGAGAAACAACAGACCAATCGTAATAATGTTTTTTACCAGCTATATCCTGGTCCTCGCCATTTTGAGGACAACTAACGCCCAAGTTTTCAGTTTGGGCCATTGTGATCCTCAACTGAAGGGCGTGGATAATTTGGATAAAACTAGGGTAAGGATCTTTGTTCGGACGTAACTTTAGTAAATCATTTGATCCTAAACTTAATGATTACTTTTGAAAATCTTTAAAATGTTTGAAAATCTCTAACCGTATTGGTCATTGCGGATAGTATCTTGGAAAATGGTACCTGGTGAAGAAAACCTATAGCGCTGACGAAGAAGATATGAAGTGTTCAGCTTCAACTTGCACATTGGTAAATGGCACAGATTACGAAATGACTGGAAATATTATATTGTAAGAAAACTATCAGCTGTATTACGTTTAATCGTTGCAAGAATTTACTACATTTTTATTTATTATAGCAAAAATCCAGATATCAAACCCATTCAAGAAACTTGGTTTGCAAAAGCCGATGAAAATATTTCCGGAAAATGGATTTTAACTCCCGGTTATATTGCAGGTAGTTTATTTTTGACACAAAGAGTTTTGGGTCATTTTAAAAGATTGGTTTGTTTTGCAGATTCACAACCTGTCTGGGCTTTTGATACTGATTATGATAATTATGCAATTAGTTACTCCTGTATGGATGCACACAAAGGAAAACTCGAGTTTGTATGGATTGATTCTAGGACTCCAAAAATGGATGCAGTCACAGTGGAGAAAATTGAGAGGATTTTGAAAAACAGAAATCTCAATCATAAATTGATTGATGAAATTCAAGATTGTGAAAATGTGTAAATATATAGATATATAAATATTTATATAGAATTATAAAGATTAAAATCTGTATTAGAAAAAAATAAGATATTTTTGTAAATACAGTAAAACCTGCCGATTTTTTTCTGTATGAATCCTGCCATCAACGGAATATTTTCAGGTTTTCGTGTTTTGTAACAGAATATTTTATATGGATAAATCATGGAGGTGGCCATATTGGACGAGAACCCACTATATATCGATATGAATTTATCTATATTTATCAAAACAAAAAAAAATACTGATATTTATCGGTATATTTTCAGGGATATATAGAGTTTTATTGACCAATAGATAGTGCAATTTCGATTTCAAAATACCACGCGCCATCTCATTTTGAAAGACTTAACTATGATAGTTGTTCTACCACTTGTTGTGAGATTAGGCGTCGTTCACACCGGCGACTTCGGCTTTGGGCTTCTATGCCTACCGTTATCTAACGAATGTAGTTAAAAAGAGATAGTTAGTGTTAGTTTGCTGAAAGCCAGGGTAATTAAACAGGTCGGGCTTCACAAACTTTTACAAGCGTTGTGGAGATAACGAACCTTCCTAACGAAAAGTAGGTAAGATGAAATGGAAAAAAATACCAAAACTGATCTGAACATATGTAGAAGTCATAAATCCATCAACGGTAAAGACGAGGGCGCACCAAAGCCGACGGGTGGGTGCCCGTCGAAATGGGTGCGTCGTCGAGCACCGAAATGCGAAGCATCGTGTGAACGCATCGGTCCTCGAAATTCGAAGCTCGACGAAGCATAGCGAGGGGACGCCGCCGGTGTGACAGTCCCCATGCAGTGAAAGGAACTGTCCCGTTTACCACAGCTGTTTACATTTGTATACATTCTCTTAATATAGATTATCTATGCTCTTAACCTAAAAAGAACATTCTTCGTCTAACTACAATATTATCGGAGCTCACATTGTTATTAATCATGGCTGCACCTGATGAAACATTCGAGCAAGTAAGTCTGAATAATAATCTGTATAAACCGATTTACATCCATACAATTACAGTTCGAAGAGGAGGAAACAAATGATACCTCGGTTATGCTCTCATCGGTCGGCCGTAAGCGTATCTTCAGCAAGGAATTACGATGCATGATGTTTGGTTTCGGCGACGATCAAAACCCCTACACAGAAAGCGTCGACATTATTGAAGATTTAGTCATTGAATTTATCACAGAAACAACTCACAAGTAAACCAACATTAGCAGTTCATTAAAGTTATCATTACTAAAACCTCAAAATTCTAGAGCAATGGAAATAGGTAAGACTGGTCGAGTCCAAGTTGAAGATATCGTATTCCTCGTCCGAAAAGACGCCAGAAAATTCGCCAGAGTCAAAGATTTACTAACAATGAACGAAGAACTGAAACGAGCAAGAAAGGCTTTTGATGAAGTGAAATATGCAGGTAATTTGATCATTGTTTAGTTTGTGTTTGTTTTTATGAGTAACACATTAATTTAAAGTAACAACTGGAATGGAATGAACTGACAATGAGTACAGCAAACGTACATCAATGCTGCATGGGAGTTTATAAAATGTATTAGTTTTGTACATTTTGGAGAATATGAAAGTGTATTTTAGATTACTTTTAGTGTAGTGTTTATTTTATTACAAAATATCTGTTATATTTCTTTTTGCGTGCATTTGTGTTTGAATTGTAATTATTTAACATAATTATACCTTCGGAAATGAAATAGATTTATACAGACCAGCATGCAGGTATTTATTGCATTTGTTTTGTATTGTTTTTTGCATGGCATTTTTTATTGGAAAAGACTCTTAACTTTAGTTGTGTACTTTGTTTTTAGGTAAAGAGGCATCACTTAATTAATAATAAGAAGGGAGTAGAACAAGTGAATCTGTCCAGAAAATGTTCATGCTATGTATGCTACAATTGTATATTATAATATACGTTTATTTTTTGTATTTTCGTGAACTATTTTCAAAATATTGGCGTTCACACCAGCGTCACCACACTAATAGGTTTGTACTAGAGTCAGAAGTGGTTTCGAAGGTATAAAAGTTATGCAACAAGCACGGTTAGGGTGAGTAGGATACAGTTCTCTACCGATATTCTCAAAACATAGGTGGTAGTGGAGAATGCCATTCGTAGCAACGAATTTTTTTTATTGCGGTTTGTAGAAAGCTTTTATAGCCTGAGTGTGCGACTGGCAGATCTCTTGACCTGACCTCCCCGAACTAAAACCATATCCCCGCTTGGCACTCTCCTACCCCGGAATTCGCCCTCAAAAGCATTACATCAGGATAGGTGCCCGGACCTTCGAAGCGGCAACTGTCGCGAGGACGCGCCGGGTTGTCTCTCCAGCCCCACCGATGTTTGGGAGAATTCTAGCGATGCTGGTTTGTTCCAACTTTGCTCTGCCTGCCGCGGCACGGATATGATCACAGTAGTTAGGGTTTCTGCCTACTTCCACCCCTAGATACCTGAGGGTGTGCCCTATAGGTATTGTATATTCACCTAATGTGAGTGTTTCCTCGCCCGTTCTACCTCGGACTTCTGTTCGACAACCACGCTGCTTCCGGTGCTATCCGCAAACCCCTCTCCTGAGTCCAATTTTTGACGATTTTGGAATCGTCAAAAAAAGCGATTGGTCGCTTCCTACAGAACTTTTAACAGGTGATTCATTTCTGCGCCCGTGCCAACTGTGTCGTCTGCAAATCCGATTATCTCTACATCCGCCGGCAGGGTGACTCAATACAGGGTCATAAGCCAGGTTCCAAAGCCACAATAATTGGACCATCATTCATTAGAAATACCATTCATTGTTTCATTCAACACAATCATGGGCCGAAAGTGACGGTTGGGACTTCTATTTGAATTGCATGGCTTGAATAAGATGTTTTATAACCGCGAGCACCAGATCATCGCCAGACAGGTGCTACATGCAGCTTCCTTTCTTAGGAACGCAAGGTGGTGATAATTCTGCTGCTATATACGGTCGGAAACCGATGATATTCGTGGCCTGAACAAACACAAATATTCTTTGCCAAGACCTCGCGAAAACATTGACAAAATGGCAGGTGTATGAAATGTCGCAACATTCATCTTCGGTTTTTGACAAAATGAGAACAATCGTACAATATCACATACATGCAGCACTCTCTTCCAGAAGGTTTTCGTAGTACTAAAGTGACAAACTACAATAGTACATTGTACAACGACCATGGGATGATACCCATTTTCTCAAAGTTCGAGTGAGGAATGAGCATTCCATGCAAGTTGCAGACTATAATTTTTCTACCACTATTATGTGAAAATAATTTTGTTTTAATCAAATCGATGCAGAAATGAGTACATTATATGACAGGAGTTGAAAAAATATGTCCGAACTGTATTCCACCCATTATCGTGCTTGCCGATTCAACGATCGGTCCTCATCGCGATGTTGCGTCTCACTCCCTATATTAATTACTAAACAGTGAATAGAGATGTTCTTTGGGTGAATCTGTATCTTTACACTCTTTAGGAACTATTACAATAAGAATCATTTAAAAGAAAATGTTTGTCATCGTAACAAAGTTAAAGCCATTTTCTATATTTTCTCCTTCCAAGTATACATTTCCCCAGTATAAAATGCAAAATAGAATATCTTTTAAATATCAACAAAGGCATTAACAATATTCCGTTTTGATATAACTTTATCACTCATCTTAATAATTTTAACACCAATCATTACCTCCAATAAATTAAGTGCAGCTATCTCAGAATATGTAATACCACCAACAATATAAACCATTAAACTTCGTTTCGTATGTGCATACTGCCCAGTTACACACAAATCACCAAAACCTTGCAACTTTTGCTTCAAATCATCCATCGGCGTGCCACTTAAAACCAAACTGCAAATCTGTGCAATCAACGGAATATACAACCCTCCAAACACGTAGCTGCAACACGTCGGATTCTTCAAATTAATCTTCTCTGGTTCAGCAATAAGTTGTTTAAGTTTGCTGGCATTGCCAAAAAATGAACTTTTGTTTAAAATCTGCAATTTTAACTTGGAATTACTCACACTTTCAATCAAATTAGCCTTCACTAATTTTCTATAGATGATCCCGTGAGTGTAGCCAAACTCAACGAAAAACTTTGTCATGAATGATTTTACTTCGGAATCTGTGACTTTTTGGGTCACACATAAAAGTAGAAACAACGATAGAGATGAATCAATGTCCCGTTCACTTTGCAAATATTCTTCTAAAACCGTCAAACTCTTAGATTTGCTCTGATTATGTAGAATATTTCCCTCGACGTCCATGAGCTTCTGTAGGCGATTATGTAGAAAATTCACCAGGGTTTCAGCTGCGTTTAAATGACTTGCCACCAGCTGTTTCTTCTGTGCGACTGACTGCAGCTTTGTCTCAACGTATCGCTTCATTTCATGCAAAGCCATATCAGATGTCTCACCCTGTACCTTTAAATCCTTCGTCAAATGCCGCAAGTTCTCGGTCACTTCAATAAAATACTTATCTTTAATCAACTTGTACACCGAGTCTTTTTTCGAATCCATAACTAAATTAACCGGTTGCTTTTTAAGCAGCTTATTTTGCTGATCATCTAATTGTAAATCATCATCCTGCAGTTTCTCCTCCCTACATATCCCACATTTCACTCCATAGACTTCATTAATGAGTGCCGAATATGTGCCTGGAGTTAACAATGCACTGGGATAGTCAGTATTTCGATCAACAACAATCAAGCCACCAAATTCACTCTTCCCTACTTTTGTATCCACTAACAACGCATCTAATTGCTTCATTATACTTTGTGAGTGACTTCCTAGAGTTAGACAAAACTCTGGTTTTCCAAAACATAGAAAAATATGCCAGAGATTCTTCGCGAATGCTGGCAATAGTGTGTAATCATCTTGAATGTAAAGTTGTTTAAACATAGAAGGCATTTCCATCGAAAGTATTCCTTGATCCAAGTGGATTGGGTACCATTGAAATGTGTACAATCGTACAATATCACACAGAGCATTCTCTTCCAGAAGATTTTCATAGTAATATAGGGACTTGGGCACGCAAATGATATGGAACTTGTTTAGCACTGGATTGTTGATGTCCACTTGTGATTGAATCTGCTGTAAAACTTTGAGAAAAGTGCTGGCGTTGGTGTAGATCATAAACAATTGAAGGTTGGTGTTCTTTGCATTTGTGCCAGCTTCTAATTTGTAGATTTTCTCAACACCATGGGCTCTAAAATATTATTACATGTTTTATAAAGGTCTATAAATGTCAAATCTATAAGTATAAACACTATAAAAGTGTTTAAATTTAATTATTCGTGATTTTAAATAAAGTATTCATACGTACTTAAGCCAAGAAACACCACAAATTCTTTCTAAAGGTTTGATTAAATTCGTCTCTATAGTGAGGTCCTTAGCATTTGGTATGTTCTTCAAAATTTTCTGTAGTTTAGCCTTGGATACTTCCGACAACGAAGACAACTTCTCATATATCAATTCGTCCATTATTTTTTGTTAATTATTATCACAGTTGTTTTACAATGCTTACCATCACTACCAGTTTTCTAGGTTAGATTGTTGTTTCCGTGGTTTTTATCGTTTCTATTCAGGTTATTTTATCATGTTATTATGACTTAAGATAAAATTTCATTATATTCTAAATGCATTGTGTTAGCATTCCCAGTTCAGGTTGATTAAAATTAAAAATGGCAACGACAATCTTAGGAGGTGGTTTAGGTGGCCTAGCAGCAGCGTTTTACCTGCTGAAGAAGAACCCGAAAAACTTGATTACATTGGTGGAGGCGACGAATCGTGTAGGCGGTTGGATCAAATCAGACACTCAAGATGATGGGGTTGTTTTCGAGCAAGGTGCACGTACAGTCCGCCCAAAAGGACCACAGGGTGCAAACACACTTGCTCTCATCGAGGAGTTGGGGTTATCATCAAATGTTCGACCGATTTTATCAACGCATCCAGCGGCGAAGCGACGAATGATATTCGCTAATTCCGAACTGCATTTACTGCCCACTGACTTGATCAGTATTTTCAAGAAACAGTCTCCCTTTTCGAAGCCTTTAATACTTCTACTTATGAATGACATCTTCACGAAGGCGAGTGTGGTGCCTCTGAGGGATGAATCCATCTATGATTTCGTCTCAAGGAGGTTTGGGAAAGAAGTTGGGGATTATTTAATCGCTCCTATGATTTGTGGAATTTGTGGTGGCGATGCGAAGGAAATCAGCGTAAAGTTCCTCATGGGGAATCTGTTCAAAAAGGAGCAAAAGCATGGGAGTATTACCAAGGGTTTACTGGCAAGTATTTTTGAAACAAAAGTCGAAAAACTACCCCCATCTTCGGAACTCCACCGACGTTCCATCGAAGAGAATTGGAATGTTTACTCTTTCGATAAAGGGATTGAAATTCTGCCGAAGCGAATTGAAGACGTTTGTAAATCGAAAGGAACCGTGTTTGAGATGGATGCAAAGTGTATAGGACTTGATTTTTCCAACAATGTTAAATGTACATTAAGTAATGGTAAAATAATCGAAGCTCAACAAGTTGTTAGCTCCATTCCTGCCGAAAAGATGGCTACGTTGGTGAAACCTCTTCATCCTGACTTAGCAACCTTATTTCAACGAATCAAAACGGTTTCGCTGGCGGTTGTTAATCTGCAGTTTAATCAACGTCTTGAAATTGAAGATGGTTTTGGTTTTCTTGTCTGCCCGACTGAAAATCGTCCGATTTTAGGCGTAATTTATGATAGCTGCTGTTTTTCGTATCCTGATAAAACCGTTCTTACGGTAATGCTAGGTGGACATTGGTTTTATAAGCATTTCAATAATGATACCAAAGATGAGGAGTTTTTGACTGTTGCTTTGAAGCAGATTGGAGAGATCCTAAAGATTGATAGACAGCCGGATAAATACAAAGTAAATGTATTGAAAAATGCAATTCCACAGTATACGGTAGGTCACAATGAAACAGTCGAGTCGATTCAGAAATATATTGAGGAGAAGAATTTGAACTTGCATCTTTGTGGAAGTTCATATCATGGCGTTGGCATTAACGATGTTATTTTGGCAGCGAAAAATATGACTGATGGCATGTAAAGATTTCCAAACTTTGTTGAACGATTTTTGAAAATGTAAATTTAAAAATGTTATGTAAATATGTATTATTATATAAACATATTTATGTGTTTGTATAAAATAAAATCCGTAAAGAAGTGGTTTCTTGATTAAAGCATAATTTGCAATTAATAGTAATCAATAGTTTATTAATTTCATTTTAATTACATCATTTAATTGAACACAAGCAGGATATTAGCAGGTTGCTGAGAAGAGATTGTCGAGCAGCGTACTGACGGCTTCTCCAAGACCTAGGCCTTTAACGAGCAAACCCAAAGGTGGATACTCAAGTAGAACATAGAGAAGAGTTCCAAGAATGCCAAGACTAGACTGGGTAGCGCCTGGTGCACAGGTAACGGAGAACAATAGAGTTAGTAATGGAGTCAGCAGAAAGCGTAAACCCGTGATGGACAACAGAAAACTGAGCAATCCTGGTAGGTTGATCAGGTTCACGACGGCGGAACCGACGTATCCCATTAGTGGTCCTTCAACAGCCTACACAAGATCAATATTAATTAAGTAATATTTTTTATTATTTATTTGTTTAGTTATAGTTTCTATATAGGCTTTAAATAGTAATTTGAAGGTTGCTAATAATAATATTAATTTAAATATTAAAGAATTATTTCAAACTAACCTAACATTGTCCTTACATAATCTGAACATAACCTTAATATAACCTTACTTAATATAAACATGTAAATATAGCCTTACAAAACCTGAAATTTATTACCCTTATATAAAGTAAAAAAGGAACTCACCATAGTGATTAAGAGTCTCGACAAATTTTAAGTTACCATATTTGGAAAATACTCGAGGTTTTTATACGTACTTTATTTGGGTTAAATTATGCTTTGAGCATATTATGAATAAATTTGAATAGTGAGGTTTGAAGGTTGATACTTTATCAGCAAGCTTTGCATTGCAAATTCTTCGGCAAATTTTTCGTTGATTATAATTAGGTGATTAGAATATTACGTTACATTCGGTTATCAATTGAAAAATATCTTGGAAATTAATTCAGCAATGCAAAAATCTATTATATTTAATTTTAACTGCGTGTTATGGACTTTAAACCAGTAGTTTTGATTATTTGTTAATAAAATTGCGCAGAGGTATTGGTAGATAGCAGTTTATCTCTAATTTTTGAGTTATTAAAATATTACTCATAAAACTACTCAAAAAATTGTTTAACTAATTTTATGTCCCAAAATTCGCTTCCCAATTTTAAGAAATGATACACAGCAGCGCCATCAGTTCGTCAATGTTCGAACTTCTTAAAAGAATTATCAACCAAATGTATATAAAGTTACCTAATATACAATCTAATTGGACAGGAATTCAACAACTCAACGTTGAAATTAGATAATTATAAGATATCCCATTTTAATGGGTTTGTTTATATTAAAAGCAGCGCCGGTTGCGTTGTTTCCGGGAACTAATTTCGAAGTTATGCAACCGTGACAACAATAGCTCCATATTTATTAATATATGTATTGATATGTATAAAACAAAAAAATGCAAAAGCAATAGATTGTAACAATTGCAAGAACGGAGACTGTTTTAAAAGTGACAAAAAAATAATTTGAAGTTTAGAGGTTTTTAGCTGCGCTCACAGTATGGTAGGATACATACGTCAATAGCAGTGCCACCTGTGCTTTAATGTCATCCGGCATGCGTTGGATGCTGAGTTATGTGGGAGAACAGGTGGAAAAGTATATAAGTAAAGCAGCTAGCGCGGACAGGCAGGGTGAGAAACAGTTTTTTAGCCACGCTCACAGCATCGGAGATAGTAGAGAACATACGTCAGCAGCAGTGCCATCTGTGCTTCAACGTCATCACGCATGCGTCGAATGCTGAGTTAAGTGGGAGAAAAGGTGGAAAAATATATAAGTAATGCAACAAGCACGGCGGGTAACAGTATTTTGGCTACTCCCACGGAAATAACATTGAAGCACAGGTGGCACTGTTATTGACGTATGTATTCCACTATCTCCGATGCTGTCAGAGTATCTAAAAACTCTCTGACGCACACCTGCACTCAAATACTGAAAATGCTGATTATACCCCGCGGATTGGAACACCCTCATCTTTGGTGCGGTAACCAAAATGATACTCGTACCGCCCAACAAATTCGGGCCCAATCCCCGATTACCTGGGATAAACCCACCGAGGATGCCCCCATTCATGTAGTCGAGAATCAACACCGACGGCCTCAGGTTGACCATCCGTCCAATCAGCGTCGAAAACGATTCGCCATGGATTTCCGAAGAAGAGGAAGCGCCACTCGAGTTGGTACTGTTGTCAAAGATGTGTGTCGATGAAGACGATTTGGTTGATATCGAGAAGGCTCGGGTACGTCGGGATAATATCCAACCCCCGATAGCACCATACTACGATTGCGTACGCCGTCCGCTAACGTTTTTTGGTAATTATGGTAACCTGCAATAAATCTTTAGAAAATCTAAATTATATATTTGTATTGTGTTGTTCTAAGTATTGCGCTATTTATATAAATGTATAGGTAGGTATAATTAATACGATTTTTCGGTTTTGAAATGTTTTAACCTCAAGGCAGTTCATCAGAGTTCCTGCAAAACATAACCTTTCTCTACAGATTGATAGATAATTCAGTGCAGTTTAGATTACAACTTTACAAAATGAAAATTACTTGACATAACTTTAAAGCACGAGGGCAAATGCGTGATGAAAGCACAAATGGCGATCCGCGGGCAAAAACACAAACAACTATCTATTCGTTGTCCGGTTCATATGGTGCTGCCGCTTGCGGCATTTCTGCTCGAATTTACACTCCCCCCACTGACGTCAAGTTCCTTGTCAAGTGAAGTCCATGGGTGAAATCATCACCAAGATTTCACGAAATTCCTGCTGGCCTAATTCAATTTATTCCTTCACTGTGAAGACAATTGTGTGTCATTTCTAAGCAACTCCAAAAAATTAACAATGCCTACAGTTGGAGTGAAACGAGACCTACTCTTTGAGACGCTAGGCAAGAAATACTGTAAGTTTTCTCAAAATATGTTTAATTTGAGGTTAACTCCAATTTGCCTGCTGCACTTTTTACAGCTGATGATGAATTCCAACATTTATGCTTCGAATTTGGGTTGGAATTGGATGAAGTTGTGAGTTTTGCACCAAATATTCTCTATTATACTTAAGTATACCATCCGAAAGTCGCTAAAATTTCCTCGAAAACTACTTACAGACGACAGAAAAGCAGATGATTTCAAAAGAACAGGGAGAAGATGCCAAGCAAATTGAAGGTGCCTCCGAGGATATTATCTACAGAATTGATATTCCTGCAAATCGATATGATTTGCTTTGTCTTGAAGGTCTTACCCTTGGACTACTCGTCTTTCAAAATAAGTATGCTTCTATAGGTAATAATTTTATGACATTTATTCACATTTAATCATGTTTATCAAGGATGAAGTTTCCACTCTACAAGGCTCTGAAACCTCAGGGAGATATTCAGAAACTGGTGATTATGCCTGATACTGCTAAGATTCGCCCGTTTGCCGTCGCTGCAATTTTACGCAATTTGCTCTTCACGAAGGATTCCTATAATTCGTTCATTGATTTGCAGGATAAACTGCATCAAAATATCTGCAGGAAACGCTCCTTGGTTGCAATTGGCACGCATGATTTTGATACAATTGAAGGGCCCTTTGTCTACGACGCAAAACCACCAGCGGATATCAAGTTTGTGCCGTTGAATCAAAGTAAGGAGTATACGGCAGTTGAACTTATGGATTTTTATTCGGTAAGTTTTTAAACATTTTTTTTTAAGTTTTTAAAGTTATCAAAATCGTGATTTATTGAAAATTCCAACCTTTTATCAAAATGTTTAATATTCGATACATTTTTGTAACGAAAGTTGAAAGTATCAATACTTTTAGACATAGAAAGTGTGCATTCCAAAGTGTTGAATGAAAATAACCATACTTTTTGATATCTAAAGTATTAAAACTTGAAAGTATCGACTTTTTGTTTATTTACTTTTTATTATCGAAACTTAAAAATATCCAATGTATCCAAAGTATCGTGACTTGTAAGTATCAAATGAACGAATCGATAAATTTTGATATCGAAAATATTAACATTGTTTGCTATCAAAACTTGAAAGTATCGTTACATTTTGGTACCAAAGGTATCGAAACTTGAATATATCGATTATTTTTTGTATCATAATATCGAATGCAAGCATCGATTCTTTTTGGTTAAAAGGTTTCTAAGTATGAAATGTCAGTATCGATACTTTTGCTATCGAAAATATCGATATTTATAGTTATCAAAACTTGAAAATATCGATACTTTTTGGTATCGAAACTTGAAAATATCAATACTCTTTAATATAATATAATATCTATTTTTCTATAATTAATCTATTTTCAGACTCATCCTCAACTAAAACAATATCTCCCAATAATCAAGGACAGCTCCGTATATCCTGTAATTACAGACGCTAAAGGCGTCGTCCTTTCCCTACCACCCATCATCAACGGTGATCATTCGAAGATCACACTTGATACCAAGAACGTCTTTATCGAATGCACCGCAACGGACCCCACCAAAGCGAAAATCGTCCTCGATACGATTGTCTGCATGTTCAGTAAGTATTGCAAGGAGCAATACACGGTGGAATATGTTCAGGTGGAATACCCGGATGGAAAAGTGGAATTATGCCCGGAATTGGAATACCGAAAGGAGATTGTTCAATGCGACAAAGTAAACAAATGCATTGGCATCAAGTAAGTTGAAATGTGTAACTGTTATTGAATTTGTGACTTAAACAAAAAGTTTTCAGTAAAACTGGCGATGAAGTGGCAAATCTCCTATCGAAAATGTGCCTCGAATCGGAGCTGCTAGAGTCGGGCGCGGTGCGTGTCACCGTGCCACCTACTCGTCACGACGTTATGCAAGCGTGCGATATCTACGAGGACGTGGCGATCGCGCACGGATACAATAATATCGAGCGCACGTTGCCGAAAACGGCAACCATCGGTCAGCAACTACCGATTAACAAGATCACCGATTTGCTGCGTTCGCCGATTGCACAGGCTGGATTTACAGAGGCGCTTACTTTCTCACTGGTGAGACAATTTTATATTTCGTAAAGTAAAATTTTAGAATGCAAATATGTCAAAAATATCCATACTCTTTGGTATTGAATGTCAAAAGAAAATATGAAAATATCTTATGAAAGTAGCTATACCTTTTGTAATCGAAACATGAAAATATACGATGAAAGTAGTGATACTTTTTGTATGGAAAGTTTCGATATTTTTTGATGTTTAAAGTATCGAAACTTGAAATTTTTGAATAAAAGTAGCGTAGCATTTTGGTATCACAAAAATTGAATTAAAGAATCGATACTTTCTCGTGTTGAATATCAAAGGAAAGTATGAATAGTAGTTAGTATCGAGTTAGTATCGAAAGTATTCTAAAACGCTACTGGCGCCATCTATTAGTAGCCTTAGTCTAAACAAATACAAATTTGTCCATTTTCGTGTATTTAGTGTTCTAGAGATGATATAGCTGCAAAATTGGGTTATAACATTGTCGATGTACCAGCTGTACACATTTCAAATCCAAAAACACTCGAATTTCAAGTATGTCGAACCTCGCTTCTACCCGGCCTTCTGAAGACGATTGCAGCGAACAAGAAAATGCCTTTGCCTGTCAAAGTTTTTGAAATTTCCGACGTTGTCCTCGCTGACCCCGACACTGAAGTCGGCGCACGTAACGAACGGCGCATTTGTGCTGTGAATTGCAACAAAAACGCCGGTTTTGAAATCGTGCATGGCCTCCTGGATCGTATCATGATGCTTTTAGAGGTGCCATGGGATGCTGAGAAAGGATATTATTTAAGAACAATTGAAGGTATTTTTTGAACCTAAATTTGAGGGCCTAATTTATTAGATATAAAATTGCATAGTAGGGAAGAAATTAATTCGATAAATATTTCAGATGCGTCATATTTTCCACGACGTGCTGCTGACATTGTGTTGCGTGGCAGTGTGATTGGAAAAATTGGCGTGTTACATCCGGACGTATTAAACAAATTCGAACTAACGAATCCCTGCGCTTCTATGGAGATCACCATTGAGCCATTCTTATAATTTCATTTAAAAAATGTTGCTACGTGCATTTATTGTAACACTGCTTATTTATTGCTAAATATAAACACTGCAGTTGAATGGAAATGATATTTTTTGAGCTTGGTGGACTTATATATTCGATGAGTGTAGTTTTGGTTGCCTGTCGTGAATGTTCGTTCGACGGGTATAGATGTCGCTGTAAACTCACGTAAGAGGGCGCTATGTTTGCGCACGGAACTCGGGTTAAATGGGAATTCGTCAGCCATCGAAGAAAATGGCGACCGTGATCAGACTTTAATCGCGCGACGACCGAATGTGCATCGAATTGTTCTATTGTGATTGCAGTGAATTGAAAGAGCGCTCGTATTTAGTGGATCCGGGCGCAGTGTGTGTGATCAGTTTGGACGTTCGAATGATTGGGCAAACATGCAGAATGTAGCACAAGGATCCGGCGCCGATAACAATCCGAAAATAGAAAAAGTTGTGAACGTTCACCATCAACCGCAGCAGCAGCACGACATCGGCAACTCGAACTCGTCGTCGACGCCGCATTCGCATTCGACCAGCAACTCGAGTCCGGCGAAGTCCGAGACGGAGACCTACTCGGAACATCGACAGTACATCTCCGATACGTCGGAAAGCGAGGAGGACAGCGTATCTGAGGTAGGTCATATCAGGCATTTTACATTTCGACGCGAGGCGCATATGTGTGCGTATGTGTGTGCAGCGCGT
The DNA here is from genome assembly GCA_027575185.1 of Mimaenictus wilsoni. Lineage (NCBI taxonomy): Eukaryota > Metazoa > Arthropoda > Insecta > Coleoptera > Staphylinidae > Mimaenictus > Mimaenictus wilsoni. The sequence continues at coordinate 1,568,777 of JAODAC010000008.1, read as the reverse complement.
GTGTATACGTGCATGTACATCACGTACAAACGCTGTACGTGTGCGCTAGCTCGCAATGTGTTTGGTGCCGTGCGTGTGAAACGCCTCGCTGATGTAGGAATATGTATGGCAGCATCGACGGCGCGCATCCCAGGCACCAGGTCCTTTTTCCTTTCCCCTCCCAGCAGCAATCCTGTGCGGCAGGATTAGCACAGCCTGCTTGCGATCGCTCACCGAAACCGGGCGAGACGATCGTCGAGGCCGTGCCGCGGTATCAATGAACTTCCCGAACGGAGAGGCGAGACGAGACATCTTGCGGCCGCGCTCGCCACATTCTTCGGGCGCGGGTAAGACACGCACGTCGTCGGCAGGCTGGGCTATCGCCGCACGCCATCGCCTCTAATCGCAGGACGAAAAAATTTGCCTGCAAAGGGCGATTGTCTCACCGCCGCCCCTACATATTTCGTTGACGCAGGAAGGAGGTGCTCGGACACACAGATCGACGTTGCCATTGCTTCGTCGAATATATTGTAGCACAAAGCAGCGGAAAAACACATTGCGAAATTTTGTCGTGTCGTTATTTGCGTGTTTCATACTTTAGGGGAGAGAAAAAAGTTTGAAAAATGTATTGTAGCACAAGATATATTAAAATCTTTAGAAATCCAATAGGATTGCATTAGATTTCTATGGAGGACATTCTAGAAATTCGTTTTTCTATTCCTTAAAACTCAAAATCGGAAGTTTTTTTTTGCAAAAAAATGACTGCTTTTTAAATCAGCGACTTTATTATAAGAAACCCTGACTTGATTGGTTTTCTTGTAAAAAAAAATGGTTGACACATTATTGGCATTTCAAAACGTAATGGAAAATTGCTGTTTTAAGGTTATGTTTAAATTGACCTAGGAATAGCCTTAAAGAAAGGAAACGCAGTTCTATTACACGTTTTCAACGACAACGTAGTATGGTTTGGATAATAGAACATTGTATTTGCGCATTTACTTGTAGTTGTGAAGCCACCGTCCTTTGGAAGATGTCTATGACAGGAAGTGCAATTAGAAATGCATACAAGGACGAATAAAACCAATACCAGTTGATATAGATTAAGTTTATACTAAATCCTTAGAATATCATTGTTTCAATCTTAACTTACAACTTAACAAATTTAAGGTTATGTATTTATAGCCTTCCTTTGATTTTGCCTCATAAAATATCTATTTTTTCGAAGATTTGGAAAAAAGATTGTATACATTTGAAAAATTCAGGTTAGAATCTTATAAACTATTAAAACGTGTTTACGTGGTGTTATTTTAGTATAAAACATCAACTACAAGTTTTTTATAACGAAATAAATTCTTGCAAAATTAAAGCTTTTTATGTTATGTTCTATACATGATCAAATAACCTAAAAGTTGTCATTTTTTGAGGTGAAAATGGTCGTTAATGACATTCTCTCAAAATATTTTGCGTTGACTTGCTTTTTGATAGAGAAATATTTGAATATTAGAAATATTTGGGTAAGCACATAGTCGATTATTATGAGTTAGAGGAGTGGTTCTAACATTTCTATCGTGGGGCCCCTTTAGAAATCACTCTGTAGTATGTGGGCCCCAAGTTGTTGTGTATAGGGAAATGATGAACAGACAAGTTGTCTCAAGGTGTACTTTTCGGTCAGAGACGTCGCGTAGTTACAAAAAAAGGAATTTATTTCTACTTTTAATCGCTTTTATTATAGAAAAGATTAATACTACAAAGCGTTTTGAGGTTACCTTTATCCATACATATATCAGTTGAAATTAAGCCAGAACTTACAAGTAGAGTGTGTCAATTGTCCGGCATGGAATTTAATGAACAATTTTGTGTAGTACTTGCTACTACTACGTTTTGAGCCGTTTGTCAAAAAATAGACATTTTGATCACAAAGCAAGGTATATATTGCTTTAACAGCAAACTTATCGGCTTCGCGGTGCAATCGTCAGTGCTCCCGCCAGATACGGCGAGGCATGCTGTTAAAATATTATGTACCTTGCTTTATTTGTGATCAAACTTTGAAAATGTTTTTGGGCAAACGGTGAAAAATCCCTTTAACACAAATTATTTCTATTTATGTATTATACGTACAAAAAATTCCATTCAATTCCGTGTCGGACAATGAACACACTCTCCTTGTTAGACAATTCTTGAATTCTTCCTGTTAACTGGAAAGCATAATTAGAAAATGTTTGTTCTCGAGGAAATTAGCAACATTTCATTCCTCATTGAGCAAAAAATGTATGATATGAATTGGAGTGAAAATGCAATGAATTTTTTATTAACCATGCTGTTTGACTAATGTCAAAATGATAAACCCCATCAATCAGCTGACAGTAACCAGAAATATCAAATCTCGCGCAATTTTTGAAAGTTTGCGCGCGTATTCGGGCGTCCAAAAGCAAAAGCTCGTGAAAAATTGTCGGTCATGTGTGAGTCGGTCCAAATTCCGAGTATGTGAAGCAAATTTGCCGAGAATTTCGTGAGCGCACCCATCCCCCTCGAATGCTGCCGTGTTGCGTTCGTGGTGGTGGTTCGGCAGCTCACTGTGTTTTCTGTACGTGTATGCATTGTCCCAAGCACTCAGTATCGGTGTGTATGTGGCTGTCCGGTACGGCCGGCGATCTAGCCGAAAACCTGTTTGCGAGTCACATGTACCGTGCCTGCGTGCGGGCTAGCCACGCTGCCGACCTGTAGGAAGAGGTGCGAGCCGCAGCGAGTACTTCATTTTTTCCACGGCAAGGAAGACAAGAGGCGTGGAATTTGAGCAGGAACCCGGAGGAAGCGCCGCGCGGTTTTGTTCACCTCGCGTTCGCTCGTTTGAGACATATTCGCATACTCAGTTCATCCCAGATTGTCGCGACGAAGGGATAAGAGTTCACTTCTCGGAAGCGCGCAAACCCATGGACGTCGTCCACAAGGTAATATGCGTCACCTTTTTTTGGATTTGTGGTTGGACAATGAATGGGCGGCGTGATGGAATTTTTTTGTTGTTTATATGTCTAGCGCCATATAAACGCTACGCCCGACTCGAATGCGAATACTTGTTATACACAACGTCGAGGTATGCAAGACACTATTAATTGTCTGATAAATGTGTTTATAATATACGTTTGTAGAGATTGGGTTTCACATTACGCACAAACAATGTGATTATCTAGCAATAAATAAACCGGAATCTGAATTTTGCGGTACTATCAGTGAAAGATGAGTAGTAAATTGTATCAAATGAGCAGAATAGTTTGTTACTTTTCGATAAATACGACACTTCGATGCCTGAGGTAACGAGAGTGTCGGTTTCAATATTTTGACAAAGTTCAAAATGATGGCAGCTGTTACTAAAGTATGTAAATCATACTTTGTATATTATTTATTTGTTTTTATATATTTTTTATATATTTATGAACAGTTTTTGGAAGTTTTATCTAGGAATGTCAAAACAACAAAAAGTGTCATTCCTTCTTGCCATCGAAAATATCGATTATTTTGTCAGAGATAATACCTATTTGTGCACTTAATTGAACTTAATATTAGTGAAAAATGTTAAAATTGAAGCGAATACATGGCTGGATTCCTTCTTGGTATCGCAAATATTGATCATTTTGACATAAAATATATCGATTCTCATTGGTACCCAAACTTGCAAATATTGGTACTTTTTGGTATCAAAACTTGAAAGAACCTATTCTCTTTTGTATGGAAGATATCGATACTTAAACAAGTATCGAAAATATGGACACTTTTATATCGAAACTTTTAATCTTATTATTATTGTTAACTTGTCGAAAATATTGAAATTTGACAATATCGTTCGCTCATTATCTGAACCCGAGATATGTATAAGTCTATACGTTTGTATACATATTTCGATTTTGATAAAATGGAAAATAGAATTGTTATATACTGTTATTCTAAACTTTAATAACGATACTTTTAAATTTCAATATTTTCCATACCTAAAATTATCAGTACTGAAAGTTATTTTAAAGTCAATTCTACATAAATACGTTTCACTGGCGTTAGAAAGTCTCCGTAAAGGTTATGTGATTAAGAATATTACACTACTGTCGTTTTCCGGTTATCTTTGTCTTCCTTGCCTCCGATGCGTCTTCTAGGTGTGGCATTCATCACATTTTAGATACACTTTAGAAAATGAAGTTTATATATGTATTATGTTTTCATTAAATAAATGAACATTTTGAGTATTGAGTATATAAAATTGACTAAAATTGCAAAAATTACAGTTTCATTGTATCCTTTATGTCTTGAGATTTAGTTTGTAGCATTTGATGGTATATTTTCAAATGGGAATTGTTTAGACGGCGTGAGAATGGCAACAATTGTCCAATCAGTGGTTTGAATCGTGTCTCTGTCAAGTCATGACAACCTTTTTTGTGCTCTATTCCGTAGGAACTGTCCAACGTTATTGTAAGAACTATGATTCACGATTCTTCCACTCAATATATTCGGTTCCGTTAGGTTGAGGTCCACTATTCATTGCCATAAGCATATCGATTGTGTATGTGCTGTGCAGGTGCTTTGATAACTTTGTTGCAACTTTGTTTAAACCAGGTTTGTTATGTGACGCTTGAGTGAATGTTATTGATATACGAGTATGTTGTGAAAAAAATTCACAACGTACGTGCAAGGCATGCATGCACGGACCGCATGGAACGCAACAGACAGCATTGTGGTTTAAATAAGGTGAAGGTTCAAATACATTAGTGAAAAATTCATAATTGGGCCCGGGCTACATGGAGTAGTTTCGATAAATTAGACTAGACTAGTGTTCGATAACCCAAATGGTATAAGGTTTCTAGCAACAATTACAACAATATTGATACAGACACAGAGAGAAAAAGTTGTTGAAACCTATTTGTGCATTTAATGAACTTGATGTTAGTCAAAATATGTTAAAATTGAAGCCAACACATGGCTGAAGCAAATGTTTACTCCGATTGCAGTATATTTCTTAAAACAAGGTCGTCTTTCATGTTCTCACCAACTTTTTTTTACGTACGTCGTTTTGCCGAAAATGTATTCATATGTATATTCAACTGCGTGCAAGACAAGTTTGCATCTTGTCGAGATGATTTTCATGTTTAATGGGAACAGAGCGATCGACAATGAGTGGCATCATGCAACACACATTCTGATAAATGCGGATGCTGACAATAAAAAGTATCTGGTTTGGTGTCTGTGCACTACACTGCGTGCGCGGCCCTAATTCATGCGTAATTTAATTTCAGCTGTTCTAATTGTCAATGCGTAATAATAGCAGGCGCATTTTTATATATGAAGATGCTTGAAATGCTACTACAGTTATGCGTGGATGAATGATGTTTTTTCATGCTCTCCTTGATTCTGTTTTTGGTTGTTTGTGGCGGCTTATCTTAGGTGTTGCGAATTGCGGATGTCTCTTACAACAATAGAATGTTATTGTACGGCGTGAGTTTGCATTTCGCGATCGCATTCCGTTCTTCTTGCAACGATGGAGTGCGGTGTGTATTTTTTTCTGATGGAGGAGGAGATGGAAGTGCTGTGACCGAGAGAAAGTCGCCATTTGAAATATTTATTTATTGGTGTAATGAGAACGATGTGTACGCTGCATGCCCGCCCCGCACAGTGCGCCATAACCGAACTATGAAACATTGAAATTCCATGTCGTCATGCGTCAGTGAGATTCTGTTTATTTGCACTACACGTTTTTAAGTGTGCGAATTTTCGTTGTGAATGCACTTTTTATGTAGCGTTATACAATTTTTACGATTCGGTAGTAAATCAACACTGTCAATAATAACAGAATGTCAGCTAGGAATTTTAGGCTTTAAGTAACGATATTCTTCAGTACTGAATGTATCAAAACTCAAAAATATTGATACGAGTATCGAAAGTATCGAAAAAACATTAATAAAAAAATGATGTTTGTAAGTAAAAATTGATAATTTTGCAGGTGGAGTCTTTCGTTATTGACGAAAGTGACAACACTTTGGAGGCGGCCAAGTTCCTCATTAACGCGCAGCAGAACCGAACCGTCGACCCCATCACCCAGGCGCGCATCGAGCAGCTGCTGCAGGCGGCCGGCATTGGTCAGCTCGCCACCAAGGATGGTAAACATCTAGCCGATCCGGAAGTCCTTCGCCGCCTTACATCGAGCGTGTCGAGCGCACTGGACGAGGCAGCCGCCGCACTCACGCGCATGCGGTCCGACACAACCGCCGGCAATCAACAACCGCAGCAGCCGGAGAAGACCTCGTTGGTGGAGGCGTGCACGGACGGGGATGTGTGCACGGTGAAGAAGTTATTGACCGAGGGGCGCTCCGTGCACGAGACGTCCGAGGAGGGCGAGAGTCTCTTGTCGCTGGCTTGCAGTGCTGGATACTACGAATTGGCGCAAGTAAGTGTTAGTCTTCCTGTGAGGATACACGCGGGTATGATGTGATTTTCGACGATATTAAGCGCTTTTTCTTCAACAGGTTCTTTTAGCCATGAATGCAAACGTTGAAGATAGGGGCATCAAGGGCGAATGTACGCCGCTGATGGAAGCGGCGTCCGCCGGTCACCTCGACATCGTGCGCCTGTTGGTGCGGCACGGTGCCGAGGTAAATGCGCAGTCGACTACCGGCAACACGCCACTAATGTACGGCTGTGCCGGCGGGCATCAGGACGTCGTCAAGTTCCTGCTCGAGAAGGGCGCGAACGTCGAGGACCACAACGAGAACGGCCACACGCCGCTAATGGAAGCGGCGAGTGCCGGCCACGTGGGACTCGCGAAGATCCTGCTCATGCACGGCGCCGGCATCAACACACACTCGAACGAGTTCAAGGAGTCTGCGTTGACGCTGGCCTGCTACAAGGGCCACCTCGACATGGTGAAGTTCCTGCTCGAAGCCGGCGCCGATCAAGAGCACAAGACCGACGAGATGCACACGGCGCTGATGGAGGCGTCCATGGATGGGCATGTGGAGGTGGCGCGTCTGCTGCTTGATTCGGGCGCGCAGGTGAACATGCCCACGGACAGCTTCGAATCGCCGCTGACGCTCGCTGCCTGCGGTGGTCACGTTGATTTGGCAATGCTGCTCATCGAACGTGGCGCCAACATCGAGGAGGTGAACGACGAAGGGTATACGCCATTGATGGAGGCGGCGCGTGAGGGTCACGAGGACATGGTGGCGTTGCTGTTGAACCAGGGTGCGCATATTAACGCGCAGACGGACGAGACACAGGAGACGGCGCTGACGCTGGCGTGCTGCGGCGGGTTTACGGAGGTGGCCGACTATCTCTACCAGGCGGGCGCCGACATCGAGCTAGGCGCATCCACACCGCTGATGGAAGCGGCACAGGAAGGCCACCTCAAGTTGGTCGAGTACCTGCTGGAGAAGAACGCCAATGTGCACGCGCAGACACAGACGGGCGACACGGCGCTGACTTACGCCTGCGAGAATGGGCATACGGACGTCGTCGACAAGCTGTTGCAATATGGCGCCGACCTGGAGCACGAGTCGGAGGGTGGGCGTACGCCACTAATGAAGGCGTGCCGCGCCGGCCACCAGTGTGCCGTGCAGTTCCTGATTTCCAAAGGCGCCAACGTCCACCGCCAGACGACCAACAACGACCACACACCGCTGTCGCTGGCATGCGCCGGCGGCCATTTGAACGTGGTCGAATTGCTGCTGGCCAATGGTGCCGATCCGAATCACAAGCTCAAGGATAACTCGACCATGTTGATTGAGGCCGCCAAAGGCGGGCATACCACCGTCGTTCAGCTCCTGCTCGATTATCCACATTCGATGCTGATGAATCAACCCTCTGCGACCGCAGCCACCATGCTACCCGGGCACGTTTCGCCGTTACCAAACGCCCATCCCACCCCGCGAATGAATTTCCTACAATCAGCTCCAGGTATTTCCACTCTCCACTATTGTTTTGTAGACCATAAAAGTAACTATTGTATTTTTCCTTCAGTAGACTTCTCTCCAGCCGTCTTGCAGGAAGTCCCCGAGGCCGTGCGCATCGTCCCCGTCGAAGAAGGTGTCTTTAGCGCCCAACTGAGCACGTCGCCGGGCAGACAAGTGGATGCGGGCGGAGCGTGCAAGGACCTCAACAAAGGCAGTGCGCGTACGTCCGGCGTGAACGTCATCTTCGACGCCACGCTCACCACAGCTGAGGCGCAGCAGGTGCGTACGCAGCCGTTGACATTCACCGAGTTCGAGGACGCCGACATGTACGCCGCCACCACTGCCACGATGGAGTTCCTCGCCAAGCAGGGCCACACGTCCGGCCTCATCGACAAGAAGAAGAGCATCCTCGACTACGTGAAGAACCGCAAGAAGCTACCGATCCAGATACCTCCAGCACTCGCCGACGAGGGCACGCAGAAGCAGCAGATCCTCGAAGAACTGCATGTAAGCAACTCGCCTCCGTGCAGCGGCAGCACTGCAATCTGTGGTGGTGGTGGTTACGAGCAGGTCGAATGCAATATGTTGTTGCAGAGAGTGGATAGGGAATTCAGTGGTAAACAACAACAGCAGCAGCAACAACAGCAGCCGCCACCGCCGCCAGCGCCGATCTTTTCGCCCCTAGCAGTGCCTCAGGACGACAACCAGTCCGTTGCCAACAATGCACCACTGCCGCATAGGTCCATTATCGACATCGACATTCAAGATGATGGTAAGTTTCTGATACTTGCACACAACATTATTTTTAAGGGCAAAAACTTGATACATGATTTTATCATTAGATTTGTCTAATAAATCGTTAAAAATGTTCTCATTGGGTTTGTTGTAATTTCGAATGTTTTATTCAGGTATGGGCGGAAAACGTTCGGTATTTCCCGTACAAGACTTGAATGCGTTTTATGCTGGAGTACAAGCCGCCGACCTCATTTACCAAACGGCGCAAAATCAACAGCCGCCTTTCTGTTTCGGGCCTATTACGACCGTGACACCGCAGCTGACCGCCCTCAGTCGGGCCCAAACTCCACCTCTCATTACAACAGCCACCCCTTTGGGAGGTCTCTCTACGCAACATCCGATTAAAATCCAAACCCTTGCGTCGCACACCGAAGTCAGTCAGGTAAATTTACGCTACATATTTCTACGCATTGGAAAGTTAACTATCACTTGACATGAACTTCAACAGAACACCGCAATCAGCGATCGACCGAAAGCTAAAGCCGTCTCGAAGAAAGAGGGCAAGAATGTGCGAAAGGTTTACTCTTTCCAGCATGGCTTGCCACCGTCGCAGGTACCAATACCAACCTGCCTGCTGCCGGACGCAACAACAACGACGAGCAGTGCGCCTATCGCCGCACCCACGGCAACGACCGCCACGGCAACTACAACCGCCGCCGGCGCTGCCGCCACCGCCGCCATCGACGGCGGCAAACCGCTCTACCCACTCGACCTCGACACGCTCGGCAATATCTCAGCGGCGGTCGCAGCCGCCGAAGAGGCGCCCGACAACAAGCTGACGACCGCCAACTTTCTGCAGGATCTGCACAACCATCCGCTGATACGCGCCGCGCTCGTCTCGTCGCCGTCAGCCTCCACGTCGACGGCACCGCCCGCCACCGGCATTGCCGGCAGCCAAGCGAACAAGAAAACAAATCTCGACTACGTCTTCAAGAGCGCCACCAAACTGATGGAGAAGCGCACTAAGGAGCTGGCGGATAACATTATCGAGGACCTTCAGTGTTACAACCTCGGCGCCGAACACTCGCAGAACGCTCCTTCGCCGGTATGTATCCAGCCCTAGACGTTGGTTGCTCTTTCTTTTTTCTTTTATTGATTGCCGGATAGAGACTGCATGTTTAGCTGTTGTTTGCACCCCTTTCGACCCCATCCTCTCACAGTACCATCCATGCAATCAATCGAAAGTCGAGCGAGTGTGCTTCTTCAACTGTTGGCGTTTGCAGGTGACGACACAGTTTCCTGAATCTCTGGATGAAAGTATGCTCGCGTCGTTAGACACTCAACACGAGCACGATTTGGCGAATGATGATCATGATGGAGACGTTTCACGTGTAGAGTACTTTGCCGTGCCGAATCACGGAGTCGATTTAGCTGGCGTGCAGGTAGGTTTTCGTGTTTCGTCTCCAGTTTCGTCACCAATCGCATTTTTGCAGCAATGTTCTCTCATGTTCTTAACTCATCCCGATAAATTCAATCCGAACCCTCTAAGTCTCTCTTTCTCATTGCATCGTGTGTCAAGTTTGCTGTGAAGATGTTGTGTGACCGATACCAAACTAATCTAGCTTTATGTGAACTAACACTTCGAGTGAAATTTGTGTGGGTGAATAAGTGCGTATGCATGCGAGGGTTGCTTAACAATTAGTACCAATATTCAGTGAGCTTTCTGGGCGATCGAGGGAAAAAACGTGTACACATTTTGTTTTAGCACACTTTTGATCCATATGAACAATATCTACAGGCTGTGGGGAATAATGCCACTGCAGCAGCCATGCCACCGGCGCTCAACCGCAAGGGTTCCTTCTGTCGAGGATTTCAAGCGAATATCAGCTTGATGCAACATACACTAGGTAAAATTAACTAAACATAATTAGGGTAGAAGGAAATATGAACACAATGTTAATCTTGATGACGATGATAAATAGGCACGGGCACCGAGGCGATGACGTCCACGGTACCGATCAATCTAGGCACGGAAGCAGCAGTGCCCAGTTGTGTGGATGTATCCACCTGTGTTCCACCCGCTACGTGTACGCACATCGGTCCGGCAACCATCGTGCAGACAAACCACTACTGCCAGGTGTCGTGTAGTCCCCACCCCAGTCAGGTGCAAGCTGCCACGCAGACACAGGCGCAGCTGGCGGAGGCCGCTGCTGCTGCAGCCGCCGCCAAGAAACCGGCGAAGCCAACTGCCGTTGCCGTGGACAACACCACCACTACAACCAAGAAAAAGGACCGCTATCTGTATCGCAACGTGCAGAAGAAGAAGCTGATTGATCCCAATAATGTGATCGGCTCGCAGTATGGTGACACCGTGGCCGTGCATTGCCCTACCACCGATCAAGCGACGTTCTGCATGGACGTCGACTCTGAGACGGAGAGCAATCACGATACGGCGTTGACACTCGCGTGTGCCGGCGGTCACGAAGAGCTTGTCGAGTTGCTCATACAACATGGCGCTGATATTGAGCATCGCGATAAGAAGGGCTTCACTCCGCTGATCCTCGCCGCGACCGCCGGCCACGAGAAGGTCGTTGAACTACTGCTGAAGCACAACGCCGACATTGAGGCGCAGTCAGAGCGCACCAAGGATACGCCGCTGAGTTTGGCTTGTTCTGGTGGGCGCTATGAAGTCGTAGAGATCCTGTTGAATCGTAATGCGAACAAGGAGCATCGAAACGTCTCTGACTATACGCCACTGAGTTTAGCCGCCTCCGGAGGATATGTTAACATCATCAAACTCTTACTACAACATGGTGCTGAGATAAATTCACGCACCGGAAGCAAATTGGGCATTTCACCACTGATGTTAGCTGCTATGAATGGTCATACAGCAGCTGTTAAGCTGCTGCTGGATATGGGCAGCGACATCAATGCGCAGATTGAAACGAATCGCAACACGGCGCTGACGCTGGCATGTTTCCAAGGCCGACATGAAGTTGTCAGTTTGCTTCTAGATAGGAAGGCGAACGTAGAGCATCGCGCCAAGACCGGACTCACTCCTTTAATGGAGGCAGCCAGTGGTGGCTACGTCGATGTAGGCCGAGTCCTTCTTGATAAAGGCGCTGATGTGAACGCAACGCCGGTGCCTTCTTCGAGAGATACAGCACTTACTATTGCCGCTGATAAGGGGCATGTGCGTTTTGTTGATTTACTCCTTAACCGAGGCGCTGCTGTCGAGGTGAAGAACAAAAAGGGAAATTCACCGCTGTGGTTGGCAGCTAACGGAGGCCATCTGAACGTCGTCGAGCTACTGCATGGGCTCGGTGCTGATATTGATTCGCAGGACAATCGAAAGGTTTCCTGTTTGATGGCCGCCTATCGTAAAGGCCACGTTAAAGTCGTCAAGTGGATGGTCAACCATGTGACGCAGTTCCCCAGCGACCAGGAGATGATTCGCTACATGACCACCGTCGGCGAAAAGGAGAACGAACTACTGGATAAATGTCATGAGTGCATTAAGATTATTCGTGCAGCCAAGGAGACACAGGCGGCAAAGGCGAACAAAAACGCGTCGATCTTGCTGGAAGAACTCGACATGGAGAAGAATCGCGAGGAGTCGAAGAAGGCAGCCGCAGCACGCAAGCGTGAACGTAAGAAGAAAAAGAAGTTGGAGAAGAAAGAGGAGAAACGTAAACTGTTTGAGGAAAACAAAAAGAATGAGTATTACGAGGATAAGAACGACGACGACGATGACAAGGAGGAGGAGAAAGAACCGTTGGTGGTCGTGGAGCATTCCGCCGATAAGGAAGAGGGTGATAGCGGTATCGATGCCAACAGTCAGGGCAGCTGCTCCAGCAACGATGTCAAATCGAAGGAGAAGCGTAAAGACAAGAAGAAAAAGAAACCGACAACCATTGGCTCGTCTGCAGGATTGTCGCCTACCACAGCGGCGACTGCAGCTACGTTTGCAACAACAAATACCACAACCTCGACATCTATTGCTAAAGAGAAATTATCCATCCCCAAACAAACTGATAAACCTGAAAGCAAGAAAGAAAAACAAAAAACCAAGAATGAATTGCGTAAGGAGAAGTTGCAAGCACAGCAGCAGTTGCAACAACAGCAGCAACAAATCCACGAACCCGTTTGTACCAAGAGTCCTGCGGATCGTGATGAGTTCGAGCCATCCGGCAGTGATATCTTTGCAACGCCCAGGAAGAAGGACCCAGAAATTAAATTGTCGCCGAGTTCGACCAGCCCTAAACAATCAGGCAAACGGGAAGAAGGTTGGAAGGAAGTTGTGCGAAAATCTTCGGTACAGCCAGCCCAATCCGATTCCGGCGTAAAAAAAGTCTCTGTTCCTCTGAACGCAATATCGCGTGTGATTGGGCGAGGTGGGAGCAACATTAATGCAATTCGCGGTGCAACCGGTGCGCATATTGAAGTGGAAAAGCAGAGTAAGGGTCAAGGAGAGCGAATTATCACCATTAAGGGTTCCGCTGACGCCACTAAACAGGCGCATACTTTGATCGCCGTATTGATTCGCGATCCAGATGCAGATATTTTGCAGATGCTGCCAAAGACAAAAACACCAGCGGTGGCTACTACCCTGTGGGATAAGACACAGATTGGTACGAAGAAGGTTGTAGGTAAGACGTTAATTCTGAGTCAATCGTCTGCGAGTACCTCAGTGGTGGTTTCTAAACCTATTACCACGATGGCCCAGGCGGCAGTGAGGACAAATACTGTCGCTGCTAAACCTAGACTGCCAACATCGTCGACAACTCGAGTTGCCACAGCACCTCGACTTTTGCCTCAGAGTGATAAGGATAAAATTGCGTCGGTGCGACCATCCGCACCGATTGCAGCGGTTCGTTTACCGACAGCGCCTGTGAGCAAGATGAATACGAACACCAGCAGTAGTACGTTTGCAGCTAAATTGAGCGATGTTGTTACTACACCTTTGGCACCGGCTCCCCCATTGGTTGCCCCGCAAATACCATCTAAGCCTCGATTAAATCCACCGGTAGTGGCACCTACGCCGGGTCCAATTAGTCCGAATGCCCCGCATCATCATACCCAGCAGGCGTCTACGCAGTCGTCTCCCAAGCACACCAGCTCTCGACCGGCACCTACATCCTCGGCACCGCCTAATATGCAGCATGTGCCACAACTGCCAACAGCGAAAGCGTTCTCACACCCTCATGTTATCACTACAAGCGAGTCGCAAGTGCTAAGTCAACCCTGTAGCCCTACACCCCCTACCAACCCACCGCCAGTGCTGAGTAAAGCGGAGGAGAATAACGTGCAGATGACCACTGCTACATCAACCACGCAGAGCGTCTACACTCTCTTTAATGATATCGAGAAGCGTCCGATGTGGCGTCATGATCCAGATGCACAGAAACCGCAAAATTTCGCCGCCGTTACCGGCGGTGGCAACACCTCCATCGGTGCACAAATGCAGAACGTTAAGTACGTGGAGCAACCGTCGCCGATTACCATCGACGCATCGAAGGCGCCTGGTTATCGTGGTAATAACGCGATGTGCTCGCCGGTTTCGTCGAAGACGAGCAGCAACAGCACCACGCCACCGAACAGCAGCTACCACTACGTTGAGAAACCGCCACCAATCGCACCTATCGGAAGCCACATCCCGCACAACCGCCCACCCAGCCAGAACCACAACGAACCACCTGCGAATCACTATTTCGATCGCGCGCACATGGCGCACGCCAGCGATAACGCCGCCGGTAATCTCTTCAAACAAATGCCGCCGTCGTACGGCGATGCCGGCCTCGGTTCGACCTTCCAGTCGTTCCCCAGCCCCATCGGCGCGCCACCATTGAATTTCGCGCCGGCCGGAGGGCAGGACTCGCGACTGAATCCCAAAGCGCCCGACTTCCACGGCAAACAGCAGCAGCACCAGCAACAGAATCATAGCATGTACAACGGCTACGGAAATATGTTCACGCCGGCGCTCAACAAACCGAACCTCTTCACACAGCAGAACAATCCGAACGCGTGGATGCAGTTCAATCCCCCCAACGAGCATCATGCGCTGATAAATGGCATGGCCGGCATGACGCTGCAACAGCTCGTCGGGCACGCTAACGATCCGATGTACGACGCAGGCAATCTTTCGCCGACACTTTCGCCCAAACCGCCCCTAATGCAATTCGGCGAGATGCAGCAGCCGCATGTGGGCGCCGCCGACGAACAGCGTAAACCGTTGCAACCCATCGGCATCGAGCGCTCGCGCAAGATGAATGCCCCCGATAACAACGGGTGGTTGAAGGATCGTGCGAATTCCATGCAGCATATGTGGCATCAGGGCGGTCGCATTCCAAATCCGGTTGATAATAGGGATCTGAACTTTATTCCACAACGTAATAATATTCCGTGTTATCCGGATTATTACCAAGATTCGGTAAGTTCTTCGAAAATTTCATATTATGTAGAATGCATATTATTTCCTTCATGTTAGACAGAAAGTTTGATCTAAAGATAAGCGAATAATTCTAACAGACGTTTCAAATATTGTTATTTATTTATTTTTTAGTTGTTCTAACTGTTTGTAACATTTTCCTTGTAGCATTCAACAATGTTGATGGAGTCCAATATGAGTATGCCATACCTATCTCAGCAGCAACCACTGCCGATGGCATCTAATCATGGTTTGAATTTGGAGTATCAACCGGAATATAAGATGACCACCTGGGATTCCCGTTCGAACAATGTTGACATGCAGGATAAGCAACAAATCGTAAGTTTTATATTCATTATTTATATATTTTTATAACACATCACGTTTTTTTTTTTTCGATATTAGTAGTAGAGAATAAATAGATCTTTTGTGCGTATTTCGGGTGATCCAAAACTGTCAGCATCACATCATTATGCAGCTACGTGATACTGTCGGCCATGCTTAAAAATAAATATTGTTTAATTCTGCCTCGTATAATAAAAATGTTTTGTTGTTTCTAGGGATGGTCTGGCGTAACAACTGATAAGTGGAATTCATAAATCTCCGAAGCATATGCCACAATGTATCAATTCTGCATTAGCAGGACAACAGAAAGCTCGACAGCGTAGAATTTCCAGTTTCGTTTTTCAATTATTCGATTTTTTAACAACTACTTTGATTTGTCTCTTGTTTTTTTCTGAGCTTTTTATTGTATATTTAGTTTAAAGAAAGCAACATTTGAATTTGGAATTTCTCGTCCAGTATATAATTCGTAGCCGTGGAGGTGTGAGAACAAAACAAAATGTGCGCCAAGCGTGTTGGGATGATTCTTACATGTTGCACGCGACACACTAAAAAAACAGGCTGAGAGCTGTTGTAGACGTAATCGATCCTTTAATTACTACATACCTACTAAAGAAAAAAAATACACTATATATAATTATACATTATTGAGGAGAAAGTGTGTGTGGAGCATATGAGAGGCATATGGAGTCGTACCGCAGTAGATGCAAAAAAACATTCAGCCGCCATTTCTTTTTCGAATTTGTTAATACCGAGGGGTAAAGCAAAAGTTTGCATACTTGGCGTGGGAGGAAAGGAATAAATGCGCAAAATACAACCCATAAGAAAACAAAAAAAAAACGTTTGAAAGACTCGAGAGCACACCCTGCCGGAATTCGTTTATTCACGGCGCCTCGAAGAAATATATATAATATAGATTATATGAAAAACATAAACAAATGAGATATATATTATATATATGATAACAAAACTGAAAAAATCACAAAAAAATGATATATTGAAAATCTATATATGTAAGAGTGCAGCAGTTTGTTTGAAGGATGGCTATGCGCATACGATAACTCGATGGATGGAATAATTACGATTGCGAATGGTTATCTCTAATTCATTTAAATAAAAAGTGCGCGGCATGTTGGGGGGCGGATTGCGTACGTCCCCACTTCGCACTTTTGGCGTTGGGATTTGATTTATGAGGGAGCTAAGGCGCGTTTGCGATGGAATACAGAAAAAGTTCCCACAAAAAAACTGTAGGGTTATATTATACGGATTATGTAATATTTGCTTGTACATGAAGACTTAAGTATATCTTTATGCACTGTACAACAACTGTTATGCAATGACAACTCTTCAGCAGCGTCTCATTTACCGCTCGAAAACCATCCAAGGAGTAACCTAAAAGAGGTTGAATAGGATAGATCGATTTGTGCCATGTATATGACGATAACCTTGGTGGATCTTCTGGATCATAAATATGTAATTACGTGGATAGTCTTTCTAAACTTAGTTGTTTTGGATAATGCATACGCATATCGGTCTATCCTGTGATCTTCCATTTTGTTAGATTGGTCTCAACTAGTCGACATTTATCGTTCCGGAAACCACCGAAGAAATATCGTGGAAGGATGGATTTGTGACGTTTCTTTTAGGTTGTTTTGCACATTTGAGTACTTTAGTTAAACGCATAACCTACAAGATGTTTAATTTTGTTAGGTTCCTGTCAACCTGTCTATAGTGACATGACATTTACCAGTCGAGAACCATCTTTGGAGTAACCTAGAAAGATAGATTGATTTGAGAAACTTTTTAGGTTATGCGTGACGATATACATTGCGTTGAAGAAAGATTTTTTCAATTTCTCGAATACTAAATCCATTTCGTTTCAACAGCGCATTTACATATCAATCTAACCTATAAGATGTTCAACTTTGTTAGGATATTTTCAATCAGTCGATGATAACCCAAAAAGATAGATAGATTGTAAGACCCCGGAAACCATCATAAGACTAACCTAAAATGGTAGATTGATATGAGAGACTGTTTTAGGTTATACATACACTTCATTTAGGTAATTTTTACATATGTGATGACATAATCAAAGGATGTTTTGAAGACGAACATTTTGTCATTTACTCGAATACTCTCATACTAAATTTCGATTCAACAACACATATGCATATCAATATAACCTGTAAGCTGTTCCGCTTTATTAGGTTACTCTCCACCTATTGATAAATGAAATGACATGCTTAGATTAAGTTTGTTCAGCTGGTGGTAATGTTGCTGGTGCTTCTTCCACAGGAGGATCATCATTAACATCATCATCTTGCGCCTCATCCTTGCTGTTCTCATGCAGGACTACGTATTCCCTCGAACTGAAACCGAATTTAATGACGTCGCGCTCCAACAGCTCGATGTATTTCTTCGCTTCAATCTTCTTATTATTGATATAGGTACCATTAGCCGATTCGAGATCGATGAGGTATGGTCGAACCCTCTTACCAACTGAACCGTTGTCCCGTGTGAACTGCACCAGTCGGTACTGCAGAGCCGCATGTTGTTTAGAGCAACTTGGATGATCTACGGGGATATCGACGACCTTACGATCGCGCCCGACGAGGTAAGCGCTCTCACGGTGGATATACAGAGTTTGCATAGCTTTTTCGCCTTTGAATGGGTATAATCTCCATCGACGTTTTGGCTTTCTAGCCTCTGGAGGCTCACTGTATTTAATCACGACCCCCTTATAAGTATTAGTTTCCTCGGTGAGTTTTCCAGAGAGACCGAAATTTGGCTGTTCTTTTTCCTTTGGTGCCTCTGGCGCTTTTTTTTCGTGTTCTGCTTTTCCCCATACAGCTTTGGAATGATCGAAAGATTTGCTTCGACTCCTACGTCGTCTTCTATCATTGAATCTATGAAATAAAATCCATAAAATAATAAGGTTAAGGTAGAAACGTGAGGTTCGGATAAAGTATTAAGGTTATCTGACATAACTTAACACATTTTAACTGTTAAATAGCTAACCTCTGAGGGGATCGACTTCTTTTTCTGTCATTTCTCTCACGATCTCTGTCATTTCTGTATTGAGCTGTATCAACTTCCTTACGATGCCCAGATCTATCTCGACTATCATCCCTACGTCTGTTATCTCTATGCCTATCAGAACTATGATCTCTATTGTGTCTTCTATCTCTACTGCTGTCTCTCAGGCGATAGTCTTTGGACCTCTCTGATCTATTATTCCGCGATCTATCACCACGGTCTTCTGAATGTCGACGATTCCTTTCAGGAGCCCTGAAAAACACCATATTAACGGACACTTGACGCTTTGTCCGAAATAATTACCGTCGTTTGTCAGTTCTATCGTCTGGACTGTCCCATTTAGATTTCTGGTCGCGTCGAGGCGAACGTGTTCGCTTTGACGAAGATTTATCTTTTGAATGTTTGTCAACACTAGGTCGGCGCTTTCTTTCTGGTGACTTTGAAGGTTTACGATCTGATTCACTACTGGATGAACTCGACGAACTGGAACTAGATGAACTAGACTCGCGTTTCCTGCTTTCTTTCTTGTTTTTCATTTTGAGTTTACTTAAAAATCGATGAAAATAATAGATGTAGATATTGAATAACGTTATTGCTTCGGAGCTAACCTCAAATTTTTATTTAATAGGCAACTAAAGTTACTCAACTTTCTTTAATTTCTTCAATATTCACATATAGAAATTAGTAATTTCAATGAAACAGTAAAATTTAATGAATTATTCATTTAAAATATATACGATAAACGTTGATTTTAATATTTTAAAATGTTTTACGAACAGAAACGAGTCGCAGCCAGTTGTACAAATACCCCCTCTGCAGGTCATAAATATACATCGAATTTGATGTGTGTGGTGGCATAAAGTGAATCATCGCAAATCCATGAAAAATCTGAGAAATAGGAATTAATGTGATAAGTTATGGCGTATATCGTAGAACCGGACGTCGTCCGGTACGCCTGTAGTTGTGGTCTTCTCAAACCCATCTCAAGACTATATTTTTGTCGTCACTGCTTGGATCTACGTTGCGGTTTCTGCATTTGCCATGAAGTAAGGAACTCTCATCAGAACCATGCTTCTGTGTTACTTACCGATTATTTAACAGGTGGACTCGCTCTTCTGTGGCAAGTGCTTGGATAATCGCACTAGTAAGGAGGCTGCTGAACGGAAGAACAAGTGTTTGAATTGCTTTATCTGCCCATCATGTCAGCAGCAACTCTCCATGCGTTCTTCCACCATAAAGAACACTGAAGGCTCGAAGGAGTCCACTAAAGTGGTGTATTTGATTTGTTTGTGGTGTAGGTGGACCACTAGGGATGTGGGTATACCTGATCAACCTGTGGGTAAGTTTATCTAATCAAATTAAAATGGAACTTTGTTATTCTTTCGCCTTATGGCTTGGTTAATGGTTGCGATTGTTATAGTTCAGATTGGTCTGAATAAATATTGTTCAGATTAGTCGGAATAAGTATTGTTCAGATTAGTCTGAACAAATTTTGTTCAGAAAAAAATTGTTCAGGTTAGCCTATTATTTGAATATTAGAACAAATAATGTCAAGTTGAATAAGAATAAATTTAATTTATTATTAATTATCTGGCATTTTAAATTGATGTAGGTAACAATAGATGGCCTGAGCGGGATAATGTTTATGCAAATAGAATCCATGATATTCAGGAGCGATACAAGGGTTTAATTCTTGCCGAAATGCAGCAGAAACTTGAAAAGGATAAGAAGAGACCGAAGAAATACGTTACTTATACTGTGAGTTAATTTATTTCGTTAATCTGTTATGAAATTGATAGTGGTTCTAAATAGTAGTTGCGATATAATCCTATATTTTATTATCCTCTTTCTTGTTCAGGAACGCACTGGCATAACTGCTGCAATGATCAGAAAGAAGCTAGGCATTCCAGACGTACCCAATCCACATTTAAAGAGCAAAATGAACGAAGCAGATCCCGCTATCCCACATGAGAATGTTGAACCACTACCAGAACATCTTCTAACGGAGCCAATTGTTCTAACCAACAGTTAGTCATTATAACTTTTTATTTATGTTTATTAATTTGGTTAATTAATTTACTACGTTTAATTAATTTACAATTTACAGTAACAACAATCGATCAACGTTTAATTCAACCTGATATGCAACCAACCACCGTGGATAAGCTCTATCCAGTGCGTAAACAGCTCTCTGTCAAGCAGTCACTACGCTGTCGCAGTTGCGAACATAACGTCAGCAAACCAGAATACAATCCGAACAATATCAAGTTTAAGATACAATTGTTTGCCTATTATTATGTGCCTGAAGTGCGTATCTTCACGGTGGAGCCCCTACGCGTCGGCAAGCATTGCGAATTACTGCTGAAGTTTGTCAATCCGACCCAGTATCAAACTACGATTAAGGTACTGCCTTATGTGGAGAGAACTATTGAGGATAAACCTGATGTCGTAGAGGAGGTAAAGGATGTTGCTGGAAAAACAGAGATTAAGGAGGAAGCTAAGGAACCGACTAGTTTGACATCGCTGCCTTGTTTGGCAAGTTTATCTCTGACCCGCCAGCAGAGTACTACTGTAAAGCCGAGGCCTGTTGAGGGTAAAATTACTGGCGATTTGATTATACCGGAGTGCAGTTTTGTGTTGCCGCCACGTGATGACGCTGCCGAATATGATGATACTGCTGACAGTAATAATTATCAGGATGATCCCAAGTAAGCTTGAATATTGTTAATTTAAGAACGTAAACAATAGAGTTATTAATACAATATTCTTTGTGTCCTAATTATGAGTTTTTAAAAGTATCGATATTGATAGAACTATATTTACATGTATTTTAATTTTTTATCCTTGCACTTGCACGACGCCTATTTCACGCCGGAGTTACGTTCTGGGTGCGCTCGCATGGTGCCTTCGTCGCTCACACAGAGCACATCGCGCACATTGGCCCCTTGTAAAAGACAACTAGAGTACAAAGGGTTAAATTGATTATTTATGATTTCTCTGTGAAGCTGCCAATGGCGTCTGTAGTTTATAGTTCAATATGTGCTAAATAAAAATATCGATACTTTCGGAAATTTGGACACTATTAAATTCAATTTTTTTCATCAATGTTGAAATTCGAATGTTTTCTCTTTATAGAGTTGTGGTACATCGTAAATGCAACAAGGCAACAATCCGTCTGCAAGTTGTACCACAAGAAATAAACCTAGGCGAAGAAGTAACCGTTGCCTTCACCATGCAACACATTTATACAACCACCAGCATTGAAACCAAGGAACCGATCAAAACTCCTCTGGATGTAAGTGTGTTCCTTACCGTCGGTAAACTGGTCGGTTCCCAATAAGGCAGCAATAGCACACTGAATGTAATCCGCACATGTTAAAGAGGTTCAGGTAAAAGAATTCATACTCTCATTTACTTTAAAATTATAGAATCATTCTTATACTAAACTAAGGCTACAGTAAATAAAGTTGCAAAATTGTTTAACAATCAACGCAAAGTTAAACTTTGTAAAGCTTTCCAACTACGCATATTTATATACATTACTAGCAGCTATTGCCAGTTTTGGTTGAGCGTTTATAATAAGCGTTGGCTATTTATTGTTCATATATATATTTTTTTCTTGTCTAAATACTAAATAAAATGTCAGTCTTATGCATACACAAGACTTGCATTCTGTACATCTGCGTACGCCATGTACTTTGTACGTATGTGTTGCAAACAGCGGCGGCGACGACGTTTCTAGTTGCAGTTAGAGCTCGGATATCGCGACTCATCCATGTCGATACGCGTCCACGCGTCGATGAGCACCTGTTGCAACTGGCGCTTGGTGCGTCGCAGGAAGATGTCGTTGCTGGAGAGGTGAATGCCGCGCAGCTCGTTGACGACGAATTTTCCAAACGTTTCGAGGTGGTCGGTGAACTCGGACTTGGACAGCCGCTGCTGCTGCGGTTTGCCGTTGGTGGAGGAACAGCTCGTCGACGGCGGCGATTGGTGATGGTGGTGATGATGCTGGCGGCGCATCTGTTTGCCGTCGCTAGCTGACAGCGGATCGTCGTCGGCTTTTCGTTTCGTCTGGGTCGTCTGCAGGTAGCTCTGCACGTCGATGAAGGTTTCCTGAGTTGATGTGCTGGAGGCGGTTGAAGGCGAGCCCCCATTGGAGGCCGAATCACTTTCGTCTTGTTCGATTTTGATATTCATTTGTTGCTGCAAATATTTTTGATTGTGATAAATCATGTTTATTGCGATTAGATGCTTCTGAGTAATATTAACTAAGTTTTGCCTGTTATCAGGTAGTGGCAACAAAATAAGATTCGAGAGTTTACCGATTTTTGATAGCAATTTCTGGTAAATTGAAAATTCAGTAAATTTATAATCCGAAAACTAAAAGATGACATGGGTTAGCATTTGATTTCAAAAAAATTTACAAAAACAAAGTAAAGTAAAATATCTCTTGCAAATATACCGAAATCGAGATAGTTGACAAGTTTAAATACTTAGGAGATACTATAGATTACACAGCATCTGAGGAAGAAGCAATAATGAGACGAATTAAGAAAATGGAAATAGCATTTCATTTAACTAGGAACATCTCCAATATGAAAGACATATCGCGCAAAGCTCAAAATTGCAGTAAAGGAAAATACAGACTAGAATTAAAAATTGTGCGACGCCATCAGGAAAGGAAAGATATCCTTTTATGCACGCAAAGCGAGGATGCGCCCGGAGAGATTAACGAAAAGGACAATGGAGTACAAGAACAAAAAGGCACTGGGTGAAAAAGGCAAAAAAGATGTGCAGGAATTGGGCATTATTCATTATATTAATGAATGAACACAGTTGAGAGAGAAGCTGCGAGACTATAGACTAAATGAAGACGACATGTAAAACATGAGAGTGCTGAAAAAAATCTCCTGCAATTCAAATTTTGATTTCCGGAAACATTTAGGTTGTAAACTCTACAATTATTAGATCTACTTCATTAGCTTCTGAACCTTCATGTCCTTGGTATGTTCTTTCAGTGTCACTTTTTAAATATTTGAATATATCTAGAGTTTCATATGTTAATGATATATAACAAATGCAACCATATTTTTATGGCTATATTTACAACAACTACCTCTGGTTTTCCCGGGGGCATTTGTATATTACTATATTCCGCCGTGGAAGCATCGCCTGTCGTTCGTCCATTTAACGTCACCGGCTCCAAGAACTTGAGCATTGAATACCAATAGATCGTGGGGGCGTACACCTCGCCCTGGGCAGCGGCTCGGGCAATCTGCACAAAAAACACATGATATATTTGTATATGAAAAAAAAAACGTTCGTGTGTAGGCGGCTTTACATTACGCAAAGCACATGCGAAAAAAATGCACGCCGTATGCCCACCTACCTTCTGCCTCTCGAACAAGTATTGGCTGCGCAGTCCATTCAGCTTCTTTTTGATGTCGTCGATCGTGCACGTGATGCCCGTGCCGTGCCACACCGTGTTCAGCGTCTTGGCAATGCAACCGAGCGTCTCCTCGCGCGTCCGCTTGTTGCGATAGAGCTCGTGGTGCGGATTGTAGAGATGATCGTACTTTTTGTACTGTACGATGAGGCACTTCGTGCGGAAGGAGTCCCACGAGACGCGGTTGGATGCCTCGTACGCAGCCATCGCGCGCGGGGCCGCCAACTACGTTCTCAGTCAAATCTTTGATAAAAGGCTAAATAAATACATAAAACATGATCAAAGAGGTCAAGAACGCACCTACACATAAAAGAAAATCGATCGAGTTTGGTGCAGGCAGGAATCTTTTAAGTCAAAGCTGCACTGAAAACTGTAAAATATTTGATCAAAGATTGCATTCTAGTTTCGATATTTATCAAAAGATGGTATAACCTACCGAATTTTTGCTTAATTACTTCTACATTTTACTTTATTAATATCGTGCTAATCAAAAAATCTTAATAATAGAGAATATATTACATTTTTTAGTAAATAATTTCGTTTATTTGGCGAATTCCGATTGGAAAACATTAAAAAAACATGTCAAATTTGTCGGCCTGAAAAATTCAAGGTTATAAATCATATGGTTGTAAGACATTTCAAGGCGGTTTGCAACATTTCGGTGCTGGCAAGAAAATAATATAAACAGCTGTTATAACTTGGTCGGCAGGTACCAAGCTTCCTTGGACTAATGTGCTTGCAAAATATGGAAATTGTTCCCTTGCTCACATTTTCCATCAAGCAGATCAAAGTCATATGCTACACCGACCGTGAACTAGGAGATTACGATATTTACTGAATTCCTCCAGCATGGTAACTGAAATGCTTCATTTTCCTACAGATAGCTTATTTATTTGCTTCTAGTTTGATCAAGAAGATGAAATTTCTGATGACGAAACCGACGAGCCATCTTCGTCACAAATGGTAAAGTTTTCGTTGTAATATTGCATAATGCACTGCAATATGTCTGTTTTGTTATATACAGGGAGGTGGTAGAGAAGTTGATGCCTTGGTAAGTTTTCGTGAGCAATGGCAAAGGGAATTGAAGATTACAAACAGCAGGAAGCAGGCACAACAACAGAATCCTACAAAATCGAGCTCAAAATTGCTCGGTGACAGAGAGGAGGAAAATATGGAAGAGAAGGTACATTTTATAGTTATTTGTTAAGGATATATACATTATAGTACTTATATTAATATTATTCAATCGTTATTTCTTTCATAAATGTTCTGCTTGTTGCAATTGAAGTTGTTTTTAAGGCAAAATTATGGTACTTAAAAGGAGCCGAACTTGAAAGAGCTGGAATATTCTATGAAGCCATTCAGTGCTATAAAAAAGCAGTACAACTAGTCCCTGACATAGAATTCAAAGTCTGCCAGAAACCTGTGACGCATACTGAGAATTACCCACATCTTGAGCACGATCATGTTGACGAGCAACAAGAAGATGATTGCGAGGAAGAAGATATTAAAGAAGGGGCACTTTTACAACATATTCAAAAAAAGATGGCTAAATCTTCGATGATCTGTCAGACTTCATACGAACAAAGGGTAACAATATTTATTCGAAGTTATTGTACTTGTTTTCAAACTTTTAATACTCCAGGCTCTACACATCTCTTCTATTCCAACTGAAATCCTTCTATACATCTTCAAGTGGGTGGTCTCCGCCGATTTAGATCTACGCGCGTTGGAAACCTGCTCGATGGTAAGCAGAGGTTTCTACCTGATGGCACGTGACTCCGAAATTTGGAAACTCGCATGTCTACGCGTATGGGGTGTAAATTGCGGTTCTCCTACTTCGTTGTACCCTACGTGGCGTGAGATGTTCATCTTACGGCCACGTCTACATTACAATGGATGTTATATTAGCAAAACGACTTATATACGCCACGGCGAAAATAGTTTCCAGGATCAATTTTACAGGCCGTGGCATTTAGTCACCTACTATCGGTATCTGCGGTTTTTCCCAGAAGGAGTTGTGTTAATGTTAACAACCCCGGATGAGCCACGAGCCTCCGTTTCGCAGCTACAACACCGCAATACAAAAGTCGCTCTGCGAGGTCATTATAGGTTGAAAGATGATCGGGTGATCCTTGTCGTGCAGGATCTGCAGAGGGCTGCAACAAGTTCGAAGAAAGGGAAGCATAATAGATGGCAACACGAGAGTGGGGAGCAAACTTTCCACTTGGAGTTCCAAATTCTCGACTCGAACAGACGGAAGCACATGCAGCTTGTGTGGAAGTACTACGCCATCTTCATCGAGAATAAAAATGGCATAGTCAGCAAGTCGAGCTTTGATATCGTTAACAGTCGTTTTCCACCATTGTGGTTTTCTCGGGTTAAGAGTTATACAAAAGAAACCAATGATCCATTGGTTTAATAATTCAAAATTCTTAAGACGTTATATAGGTCCACGTTCAATATAATCAGCTGCAGATAGAAGTGCGCTAATTGTAAGTGGATAAAAAATAAATCTATTGAATGTTAATTGTTATAATTCAGTATTCGATGTTGCAATGGTGAATATAATATATTTAAGACTATCAAATGCATTTAACCCCTTGACATACTTTGACGGGCCAGGCTCGCAGCTCTTCGTACGTAGATGAAATGCACACCGCTGGTAGAATTGATTAAGTCTAGCACTGGTGTGCGAGACCTGTGAGGGCGCACGCCAATGACGCGAGAGACCATGTTCGATGCCCGTCATTCTTACTATAGGCTCGATTTGCGCCTACACTTAGAATGCTCTCCTTTTACATATTAGACCATTTTTCGCTGTTCGGAGAAACTATCTTTTTCTGCAAAAATCAGTCAAGGCTACAGTTTGTTAACTACTCTCACACCATGGGAGGTAGTAGGGAACATACGTCAATGGCAGTGCCACCTGTGCTTCAATTTTACCACGCATGCGTTGCATGCTGAGTTAAGTCGGAGAATAGTGGGAACGATATATAAGTAATGCAAAAAGCGCGGGTGGATAGGGTGGGATACAGTTTTTCAGCTACGCTCAGCATCGGAGGTAGTAGACCACATACGTCAATAGCTTATACTTCTAAGGTATACTTCTATACCTTCCCAACTGTTCTCCCACTAAACTCAGCATCCAACGCATGCGTGGTAACATTGAAGCACAGGTGGCACTACTGTCTCCTATGCTGTGAGAGTAGCTAACAATTTGTTTTCCACCCTACCCACCCATGCTTGTTGCATTGTTTATAAACCTTTCCAACCGTTCTTCCACTTAACTCAGTATCCAACGCATGCGTGAAACATTGAAGCACAGGTAGCACTGCGATTAACGTATGTTCTCTACTAGTTCCCACGCTGTGAGAGTAGTTAACAAACTGCAACGAGAAGGTGGCAATCACTAACATGTCCACAATGGTGTCGCACATGGACTCGATGAATGCTTCAACGAGAAAATTTCATATATAGCCCAAATGGAGTTGCAAACTAAATTTTCCAATGGAAACAAATTTACAGAGAACTTCAAATTATTTTGTTTGTCACTCTTAAAACATTCTCCGGTCATTGTAATTGTTACGATTTATTACTTTTGTAATTTTTTGTTTTATACATATCAATACATATTTTAAACATGGTTATCTGGTTATCGTTAGATAAATGATTCGCGTTTTTTATATCACAAGTCAGATTTATTAACAAACTCAAGTTCTGTAGCAGATTGAAGAGCAGAGCGTTAGTATTGATGAGTTGTTCCGAAGAAGGTCAGTGAACAAGTGCCATGATGAAAAGAAATTTAGAAGTTGGAAGATGCTCGTGGAGGATAATCACGTCGGGGTCATCAATTATGTGGAGTTAGTTTTCTGCTACCGCACGCGCAACATCGCTGTTCCCTTCGTATTCCCATTGCCAACTATTTCTACTTGTGTGTTAATAAATCTAATGGTTACACTTAATACAATTGCATCATTACTCGCAATCAACGGCACACCGTACCCACAATATTAATAAGTATGAAACTACTGTTGTCACAGTTGCATAACTTCTAAATTAGTTCTCTGAAACAACGCAAGCGGCGCTGCTTATAATATAAACAAACCTATTAGAGTGGGACATCTTATAATAATCTGTGCATGCACTTTACCCTTTAGACTAATACTTCGACCTAGTTCTGGTAGGTCTTCCATGGGAAAATTTAAAACATCCTGAAAACCTTTAATAGTTTTCGAGAAAATAACAAAAACAATATATGTATTTAAAGTTAAACATTTTTTGAGAATATTTTTGCATTTTCCTATTCAAAATGCTGTCCTCTTTCAAATGAGACCATTTTACCCTGATCGGAAATACATTCTCTTCTTTACCAAAAATCAGTCCAAGCTAACCCCTTGACTGTTTTGACATAAAAAGATAAAAGTTTCTCCGAACGAGCCAAAAATGGTGTTCCATGAAAAATATCATTCTCTATTTGTTTAAAATGTATGGTAAATGTGCAAAAACTAGGGAATCTTAGAAAAACTTACCTTCACATATTACATTTCGAAATACTAAAAGTCATTGAGCAAAACAAACTTAAGAAGAACTTAAAAGTGAGTAAAACGGGGGTGAAAAGGTTTATAAATAATTATTGTATATATATTAATACAATTTGTAAAGTTCAAAGAATTTATTAATATTAGCAGTAATTGTATGTTCACAATCGCTTAATAGATTATTGTTCAACTTACTTTACCCTACATTGTATAATGCTTCAATTGAATGTTGAAAAGTGTATATTTTAAAATGTACAAGTTTATTCGCTAGATCTACAATAACTCGTCTAAAGATTGCACATGTTTTGAGCAACGTACTTTGGTACTTCAACTTTAACGCGTAATTGCTTGGAAAATATGCATATGTAAGACAATTACGTATTACGTGTTTGTTTGCATTGCTCAGTATGCACAATCCTCTCGTTTTACATTCCTTAAAATTTGTTAAAATAGAGTAGTTTCTCTTCTTGTTTTGTGGATTGGGTGAACATATATGGAAGATGAAAATAGTTTATTTCTTTTAAAATGGCGCATTTTTAAACATTTGTACAATGAGTATATATTTGTTTTGCTTAAATGATATGCCTAGTGATTTATAATTTCTTTTATCTTTAGTAAGTGGTTTCTTTGATTAGATGATTTACCAAATTCAATCAATTTTGGAAGGAATATAATACGGATTAGACTAGTTTTCGATTCGGGAATATCATAATTTCATTTTTATCTGGAATAGCTGAAAAAAAAGCAATCAAAAGACTGTTAAAGAAGGTGAAAATAATGAACATATTAGAAAAGGGAGTTTATTTAGCAAAGAATTTAGCATTAACATGTGGAACGTAAGCATCCCACGCGGTTAATTTGGTGGTAGGGTCAAAAACTAGTCTCTGATGATTGAATAAGTAGCTTCACTTAAGATTACTAGGTTTGAACAAGAACAAGATCACAGATTCATCAAACTCGCACCTAAAATTATGAGCCATCGCTTAGGCTTTGATCAGGCTAATAGTAAGATAGACATGAGATAACAAGTGCGTGTGTAAAACACTCTTATCTATCAAGCTGATCAATAAGTTCGATAAGTACCAGGTACAGGTGAGTTCATCAACTCATGTTCTGTCTCGCATGAGCTTTCATTATATTATCTTCCAGGCCATTATCCTGCCACATGGCGTGCGTCTATCAAACGGATGTGACAAGCTGAATTTGATTCAATTAGAAGTTTTGTGAAACCGTAAATAATACCAACTCGTTTTCGCGTTATTGTTGACATCCCTATTTGGTGTGTTACTGGAAACTTGCGTGTCTATGGGAAGATTTAAATGTGTATTGCTTTCATACTTACTTATTATCAATAGACACCAAATGTTTGTCATAGGAAAAGTTCAGCTGTTATTGAAATTTCACAACGTTTGAAAGTTGACGTCAATTTGCAATGCATTTCCTCGCCACGCTCCCGCTGACTATGCATTGTTATATCTAAAAAGCCACTTTTCACTGGTAATATACTCAAAGTCAAACTATGCTACGTTTATTTTATTATCACAGCGTGATAAAACTTATTTTTGTGCTATTCATGCTTCATATTTTGGCTTGAATTTGATATCATCAATGTACTAGAATTAGACTAGGGATTCTTGGATCGTACAATACAACAATTCTATTTACTGACCTAGAAACATTTGAAAACAGAAAATTCTGTACTATACTTCTCTATAAAAACCTATTGTTTGTATTGCATAATTCTTAGAAATACCTTCAACGTTACGAAATGTAGGCGATTTTCCCTTGCGTGATAACTTCGAAATTAATTGACTTTATCAAAAAACTAATTTTAAGTATTTCACTAAATTGCTTTGCCAATGATGTCAAATTTAACTACCGTTTTGAAAACTCATTTTGATGACAAACAAATTCTTTTTTTATCAATTTTTAGAAAGTTTTTCAGACTAAAAACAGCGTAAAACCCTTTTGAAGCTTTGTGCAGACTGAGGCTTTGTGTTGATCGGAACACCTAACGCATCTGATGCCGCTCACGGAAATTCGATTTTACAAATTACCAAAATCGGGCATTTTTGCCTTGATGTAACTTGGGAACGGTTCAACATTGTTGTTTCGTTCTTTTTTCATCATAAAGTTATACTCTATGAGTAGAGACCGCCTAATTATCACGACGGGCCATGTTTTGCCGAAATTGCTTGTTGAACTCACTGGATGCGCGCGTTTTGATATTGGAGTTGTATCACATTGGTTACAATAGAAACGGACATATCTAACGCGATTCAGCGATCAGAAGACCAAAAGCACCAAACTCGGCTATCGCCGAGTCTTGGATAAATAGAATGCATTCGAGTTTGAGTACTTCACGACCTGAAGGTGCGTTGTCTGTGAGTTGACACAACTTAACTTGTTTATATTAACTTTTATAAAATTTGTTATTGCTGAAAAATAATTTTACCGGTTTGAAAGTATTTTTAATGAATTTGGACTAAATTTCTGAATCAATTGATATGAAATTCGATAACGAAAAAGTTTGCAATCCTTGTTAAAATGTACTATTTTCTGCAAGCGTCAACTCAACATGAATTGCATTTAATCACGTTCGTTTGTTTACAAATCCGATATCCAATTTAAACGCCTTCTTGTACCTTCTTACGCGACTGCATTCTGTGTAATCAAGATCCCCCGCCAGCGTTCGGCGATTTGTCGCATGTTCTAGGTCTGCCCAAAGACTTAACTACTCAAGAGCTATCGTCTAAAACCCATGCTAGGTAGCTATTGACTGAATCTTATTGAAAAATCTCTCATTTCTAAGTGTTTTAAGTCATTCTGGTAAAGTTTAAAACGTGTCTAGCTAAAAATGCACATCAGTAACAATCATTTACACACATGTGCGCCACGTTTGTATGCTGGCGCCGAGTTTAAAGCATTTCTTTTATTAGTTTGTAAAAGTTTAAAACTAGTCAAAAGTCAGCGAATGTTATTATCGCGTTTTAGTGTTACTGTTACGTTTTGGGTTTGGTGATATACGCTGAATCCGCCATTATGCCGTTAGCAGCGCGTTAAAATGGCCGCCAACTCATGCAGGCGGTGCCTGAGCGAGCTGTACAACTCCTTGCTGGGGACGCCTCCGAAATCGGTATCAATAAACGGGTGACTAGAGGGAATTATCACTGGAGTGCTGTGGGTGCGGCGGTTGGCGGCGGGGACAACAATGCGATTTGCTGTGGGCCATCACAGCGCCGCGTTGCAGTTGATGCGCGCCATCCAATGCAGGTCACGAATCGTTGCCACGTGCATCGAGTAGACGGCGGTGACGACCAGCACGTGCATGATGTTGTGCGAATTCAGGTACATGTCGACCATACCCGGAAACCACTTCTCCGGTATGTGCATCGCGCCGATCGCTGCTCCTATCACAGATACTAAATCCTGCAACAAATACATATTTGAATAGGTTTAGTGATGTGCAACTAGACATTAATCAAATTTTGCAGTATTGGCTCGGGAAAGAGCAAACCCGGAAATATCGACCTATATTGTTTGACATGGGGATGAGGAAGGTCAATTTCCAATTATATCCACGTGATGTCAGTTATATTTATTTTTAACATGTGTTTCTAAACGGATGGCATTTGGCTATTTTTGCAATTTCAAATAGCCGTGTGGCGAACGCAGTTGCAATTTTGGACCTATTTTTATTTGTCGTCAAGATTATATTTGTTTAGTCTAGAGATAAAATATTTCAATCACCACCACACTTATGCAAACTCTGGGGCGTTAATTAATCAATATATGAGGGATGCTGGACCGTCGCGGGGTAGTTTGGAAAAGAATGGTGCACCAAGCTTAAGTTAAGTCTGGTTCGCATTTCCACCAGACGGCCACCACCCAAAGCTAACCCGAATCCGTAGCTGCTCGAGTACGGATACATCGAGAGCTGCCAAGTCACAATCAGTGCACGTCCCCTTTTCTCTTCCGTCGTAATTACACCTTTGTTGGACCCAGTGCGTTCACTGCGCCACGTAAAGGACTGCCGACATTGGTTCGCGACAAGCAGGTTAGCTCCTGTTCTTTGCAATTTGCAAAAAATTGCAGGAAAATTCTAAAATATAAAAGGTGAGCGAAAAGTTCAAAGTTATTTTCATAATTATTCTATTTGATTTCTCCCATTATTTATTCAGATCAATTGCAAAGCATTTAGCTAGTGGCTAATGACCAATTATAAATCCATACCAAGTTATTGCTGATAGTAATGACTGTAATAAAGATGTTCCATTAGTAGTAGTTAGTACATACACATATTGAATCTAGCCAGCAGAAAACAAGTACCATGCGGGGCTATCAATAAAAGCGTCTAAATTATGCATGTTCAATGTATGTTTTTTTGAAACTCGTGCTTTACTTCGATATTTCCTGATTACATGCTTCCAAATCATATATTTCTTTGATGTACCTAGTATATTTAAAAATTTGACACCTTTTCGCAAATATTGGAAAATGTCAAGTGTTGATTATCTTCGTTTAATTGGCTATTGATGAAGTACTTAATATTAGCGATGCATGCGTAATAAGCAAACGACGGATAGTAATTGATATAGTTCGAAAGTGCGTGACTACGTCAATGAGTACACGTATTGTACGCCTGATGTTTGTGTGCCTATCAACGACAGGACTGAAATGTCTGAACTAATTACAATATGGTGAAGGATGGTGGAGGACGATAATCGCCGCTAAGTGAACACAATTGATTAGTCCGATATTGTGCGTGTCTATCGCTCATTACGCAAATAGTGTTATACTCGTGGTGTGGTGGTGTTTTTTTATTTGCTACAACGTATATGAGAGGAAAATACAAACATGTAACATGAAACAGAAGGAGGTACAACGAGTGAAATTAGGTGTTGCGGTCTGTTAGTTTTCACATCAATTTTTGATACTAAATTGAATGATATATTCTTTATTGGTTGGTTAGGTGTTTAATCGATTTTATATCACTGCCAGGCTTTTTATATCCTAATTATAGACAAATTTAACCTAACTTGATAGACTTTTCCGTTACAAAACCATGTTAATTATGCCTAAAGTTGCAAATAACTTTCAATTTGAATATTCTCTATTTCTAAATGAATAATTGGTCAATCTATTTTTGTTGTTGTTTTGTTTGAAAATATAACCCGACAGCAAACAACCAAATCAACTTATCAATTATTCACCCTTCCATTTTTGGAGTAAAGCGCACGTTTGATTAGGGCTTGATCCCTGCTGGCCAACAAGAAGATGCCTCAGAAATTATGCAGTAAGGTCGTAGGGGCGAAGTTGTATTCATCCGTAGTCAGATACGCTCAGTACCAATTGCCTATGCATTGGGGGCGGTCCGCAATGCCCGTCGTTAATCATTCAGGAACCGGTAAATGATTGAACACCTTGCTCCCAGTCAATATCGCCTAAAGTGAGTGCGACTAAGAAATATACTCACTTGAAGTATAACATGTGTAAAGGCACCGGGATCGCCGCCGCCGACGCCCACATAGCGGAGGAAGCAGAGGATCACGCGGACGGTGAACGGCATCAGGAAGCAAAGACGGCGCTCCCATGGCGACCACGCCGTCATCGCCTGCAAACAGGGAACAATTGTGCTATACCCACGGTTTTTATTCGATTATATTGAGTGGGTTTACCTTATACAAACCCCATATGCTTAGTAGGACGTAGGACGCGATGAATGTCCATTTTATCAGGCTCGGAAGACAATATGTCGTCGAGGTTACCATTGGTAATGCTCCTGGAAAGAGCAAAATATTAGAAGATGAATATATTTCATAGTTTATGTTAATAATATCAATAGTTTATGTTATAATATCGATAGGATCCTCTTAATGTTTCTCTCTAAAGTCATAAAGTTAACTTGAAGGTAGTGAATTATATTTGGGGGGAGGTAATTCATCTCAATTTGAATAAGATTCCTATGGAAAATTCAGAATAACTAGATTTTTATACTTACCAAAGCTCTGATTGATCCAAATACCCAACATGTCGATCTGCAGCAGACGACAATAGAGCTTCTCACCCTTATCCAAATTCATGAATAGGTGATAGATGAAGCTGCCCACCCATGGGGAAACTAGTCCAAACAGATGACACCACGACAGGAACCATAATTGGGACCATGGCATCAGTGGTGGGACCGTTGCCAATATGTATACGATCGGTATCGCTATAATAAGATATATATTTTAATATTTAGAATGAGAAAATTTCCTGGTAATATGATTTAGAAGTTTATTTGATTGTAAAGCATTATGTCTTAATAACCTAAACCGTTTTGTCTTTCGGTATCTTTTTATCAAATAATGCCGTGATGCGAAACGGTTTAGGTTCTAGAGCTGTCTTTCTTAAAGAGGGGCAAGCCACTGGTAATAAGTTATTGTGTTTTTGCTTAATAAAATTAATTACTACCCAACGTTCGACGTCTCACTCGGCTTGGCGTCTTCCCCTATCCTACTTAAGTCCTATTAACCAATCATCGCGAGTTATTGTGTTTTTGCTTAATTAAATCAGTTACTACCAAACTTTCGCCAAGTTTCCCTAGAAAACCGCGAAGGTCTCAGGTAATTTTCGAGTATTTCCGAGCGTTTCAAAAAATTAGGCATTTTCTGGATTATTTTGAATGTCTCAAAGTGTTTGGTTCTCAACAGAGGACAAACAAATATTAGAAAGGTTAGGGACAGGGTACAAAAAAGGTTGGAAAGCACTGTTCTAGAGGAATGGTGCTATATTAGCAAACAATTCTACTAAGTAAATAGCAATTAAATAAATTAAGTAAATAGCAAGAATTAATAGCAATTTGTCATTTTAGTCGTATTAGTCCACTCATTTTATTAGGCAAAATTCAGTTTATACAAATTATGTATTCAGGACAAAAACAACAAGAAATCTTGTTACATTTCAGTCCGTGACAATGTAAACATTTGATTTTTAAGGAATAACTGTAAATGTCCTATCTTCTATCAAATAGAGAAATCATAAAATGCTGTTGCTAAATCTCAAAAAACATAAATCTATCACAGTTTTGAATTGCTCGCACCAATGATGGTAAAATAAAGTTAAACCCACATAAAATCCACATAATCCTGTATTTCCACCTGCCCATATCGTCATTACAACCCACTGTAATCTCCCCAAATTCCATCGGCACTGGTGCATTGCACGAATACCGCACACCCAACCACCCACACCCGAAAACAACCCAGAACACCCCGGGAAATCGATTGTTTCCTAACGGGCCTTGAACGAGAAATAAGCACCCACCATGTGTGTGTGCACGCCAAAACCGCTCCGGTTTGCAGCCATTTCGGCAGTGACCGACTTGGGAAAGGACGTGGTATTAACCCAAAAGCGGCTCGTACCAAACTTCTGCAGTAACGTTTTGGTGGGGAAGCCTTTGCAATTCCTTATAAGTGCTTTAAAGTGTTGCCAATGCCGCACCCGCCCTTCGTCCTGCACCCACACATATTCTCACCAGTGGATGCCAAGGTCGTCCTTTGATGCGATGGCTCCGAATTGCGAGTGTTTGACGGTGTCCGGAGATACTCGCTCTAAATTTAGCAACAAACGTTGACGAGCGTTTGATGGCATTCCCATTCCCGACATTTGCGCCGAACAGAACTGGATAGGAAAAGCAGAGAAAGGGATGAAATGCGCCCGGGGCTTTCTGTTCACAGGTAATCCAATTAACTCGCGCTTTGAACATATTCATTCATTTGTACGGATTCAAATTTACTAAAATTACATTTTAATCTCATTGACTGTGCACCCTCACAGAAGGTTTATTACTGAGTCTTACAAAGAACTTATGAAATTTTATCGATAAACAAATCTTGCGAAAAATAGAAATTGTCGGGAATATACTTGTATGCCAGCAACACTCAAGTGAATGACTTCATACACATTTACTCAATGAAATGCGCTCGCTCATGCGAATGTGGTGCTGACAACAAGCAGCATGATAATGGCCATCTTTGATAGCATCAAACATCGTAACTAAACATAAGTAAAGCCCAACTGTGAACATCAATATTTTAGCGCAGTGGATATATACGTCCATGGATATATATACGATCCATGGATAAAGCGGAAATAATGTGCCCTTAAATGTTTTATTTTACGGCCTGTAAATTTTCTAAATTAAATGGATCTCGTTCTCATTTAATTACTTGCACAATAAAATTCATTGGCTGTTATAAGTCATTCATTTAAAATTAAAAATTTAACACTATTCAAAGGAAGGACTCTACTTTTATTAAAATTGGAAAACCCTCCAATCGTTAATTGTGACCAAACAATATATACAATGTAGGTCGTATACAGAACATGTTATATATGGAATCCTGTCTTAAACGAAACACTTTCCTGGTTCATTGGTTTACATGACTTTTGTAATCTAAATTGGCTTGTGTAACGCGGAAACGGAATGGCATATTTGTGTATAAAGGAATATTTATAGGGGTGCCCCCTTCTAGAATCATGCAATTTCGTTTTTTGCTTTTTCTCAGTTATTTGATTGCCGTTGTTACATTCATATGATGCAACTGATGCAAAGTGGATGTTATAAAACTAGTTAATAGGTTTTTCACACTGACGTCATTGGATTTATTTTTATTATCATGACCTAACACGAAGTAATAAAGGCAAAATAATAAGGGATGGTCGTTTTTATACATGCATTCTGAGACTGAACTATTATGATCACGGTACTCATTTATAGTTAATATTGAATGGATCAATATAAATAACTAT
>JAODAC010000008.1:1517420-1531447 GCA_027575185.1 Mimaenictus wilsoni | reverse complement strand
TCAACATTCGACCACGGCAGTACCTCACTAATCAATAGGCCTTAAAATTATTTTCATGTTCTGTTTTTTGTACTTTACCATTAATGCGCTGTGAGCACTTGATTATCTTCGGAAATATGGGAGACAATATTTAAGTCTGCCATACTTGTAAGCCTTCGTCCGTTAAGGGCAGCAATAAAACTTATTTAGGCCTCACGGATCGAAGGCCTATTCAAGTGGCACGACTAAGCGGCGCCCCGTTGTTTATGTTATTTTGAAGATATGTCTCGCCACCCGACCCGGAGTTCGCAAGCTGAGTGCGTGATATGCGCGTGATTTTGCGGAGTCACCCAGTATAAGGAGTGAGAGGGT
Source organism: Mimaenictus wilsoni (assembly GCA_027575185.1). Classification (NCBI taxonomy): domain Eukaryota; kingdom Metazoa; phylum Arthropoda; class Insecta; order Coleoptera; family Staphylinidae; genus Mimaenictus; species Mimaenictus wilsoni. The sequence continues at coordinate 1,531,096 of JAODAC010000008.1, read as the reverse complement.
GTGAGAGAAAGAGATGGTGGGTAGGCAAGTGACCTAGCTCCTAAACGATTGGTGAAGTATCAGGAAAGAAGGTGGTGGTGCCTCAAGGCGGGTTGTTCGTGGGCGTTCTCCACTAGTTAGGTAGATGATATTTGTGATGAATAAAGTTAGTTGTATTTTAAACCTCAAATGATCGACTTCTTCTTCTCAACAACGGACAGCCAAGGCGACGAGTAGTCTCCGACCTGCAAACCTTCAATTTTCAGAGAAGTTCGCTCATCTGCTGTTTGACTGAACGCGTTCACCGCGTTCCGAACACCGGCCGCCAACTCAGTGCAGCTTCTTCCCACTTCCTCATCAGTCGAATATATACCGACTCTTGGACCCGGCGCGTTCACCGCGTCACCAAAAAGGACACCCAAAGTTGGTTCGTGACATCCACAGTTTTCTTTCCTTAGTCCACGGTGTACTGTGTATCGAAAATCGATGAAGATTGTTGCGTTATTCCAGACACCTCACGGTGCTGTGCATGTTGAGAACAATGATAAATATTGCGTCATGCCATGCATCTGCTGTTTTACAGAATTAAATGTTTATTCAGGCCACGCGATGGTACCACCGCAGATTATCGGTACCTTATCTTTCGCGGAGCTGTATGTCGCACCTGCAATTCCTATGAGTTGAAACAGCATACCGCAACTATAGGCAATAATCCGGTGGCGGCAATTGCTGCAGGTAGCTTCGCGTGGCATGATGTGTCGCGCAATATCTTCTGGTAGGGGCGGCGATAATGAAGTGTGATTGCTTGAGGCCCCGATAAAATATCCCACACCTAACAAGATCCTTGTAAGACCGAGAGGCGGAGAAAACTTATTCTTGTAATTAAGCTAGTGAGATTTTTACGGAAATAAAGTCAGTTGTTCATCAAACTCCTTCAAGTGTGCTCGCTCTTCTACTTGACTCTAATTACAGACAGCGGGTAGCTATCGGCTTGTAGTCTTCTATAATAATATCGTTGTTTGTTCTTAACACTGAACTTTATAGTTACTTCTTCCTTCAGACTGCTGTCTCACAGCTTCTCTCTCAACCGTGTCCTGCCTTATTGGGTAATGCTCAATTCTTGCACGTCTTTTTCTGATTTTTCATCCAGTTGTTTTGGTGCCCGAACGTTACTCCATTATCCTTTTTCGTTAGTCGTTCCGGGAGTATCCTCGCTATGTGTGCATTTTTCCTTATGTTAATTAAACGAGATAAACATTTATTAAATACACATGTTTGTGACATTGTATCTACTTTTAGCTACTAATTTTAGAACAATATAATTAAGTTGTATATAAAAATAACATGTGTGTATTTCAGGTTTGTATTTCCTTTATTTATCAGGAAAATTCCACATTAAAACCACATATTCCACAGTAGCAAAAAGCAATAAAACTTCAAAAGTAAACTCGGTTATGTTTAGTTACCTGAAGTTCCCAACTGGTGGCATTAATGAATATTTAATGCGGGAAGCAGAGTCCCCACGCAATCACCAAAACCGATAACGCAGCCGTTACGTTCGCACGCACCCCGCATGATAACGGTATCGCCGTCCTGCAGGAACTTCCGCTGCGTGCCGTCGGCCATCGGCAGCGGCTTGGTACCCTTCCACGCCAGCTCCAGCATCGACCCGTACGAATCGGGTGTGTCGCCACTAATCGTGCCACTACCTAGCAAATCGCCCGCGTTCATGATGCAGCCGGTGATGGCATGATGCGCCAACTGTTGCTTGGCGGTCCAGTAGAGGTATTTATAGTTCGACGTGGCCACCGTCGTCGGTGCGGTCGAGCCCTTCGGCGCGATCTGCACCTCGAGTTTGATGTCAAAGTTGAAGGAGTCATCGTGTAGCAAGTACGGGAAGGGTTGCGGCGATTGGGGGAAGTTGGGAACCTTGAAGGGTTCCAGGGCGAAGGTTGTGACCACCCAGGGGGAGATGGATGTGCCCAGATTCTTCGCTGTGAACGGCCCAAGGGGAACGTATTCGTATTTTTGGATGTCACGAGCTGAAATAAAAATATAGATTTTGGAAATTAATGGATTCAAAATGTCACCGCTGATAAAAGTTTTCAAATGAATATTTTGAAACTTGAAAAAACGTACCACTCCAATCATTCATAAGAACAAATCCAAAAATCCTCTCATGTGCTGTTTTACAATCAATAGGTTCCCCTAATTTATTCGCCGGTCCGCCAACGAAGAAAGCCATCTCTAACTCAAAGTCCATCAGTTTACAGGGACCAAAAAAGGGGTCAGCTCCGTCCACTGGCAAAGTTTGACCATTTGGTCGGCGAATTGGAGTGCCTGATACAACAACAGATGAAGCACGTCCATGATAACCAACCGGCAAATGTTTCCTATGATAAAAATCATACATTTATTAAAAACAAAAACATCTTAAAACCACATTCTTAAAAATCTAAAACTTACCAATTTGGCATTAAAGCATTATCCTTGCTTCTAAACATGATGCCAACGTTCGTAGCATGATGAATTGATGAATAAAAATCTGTATAATCTCCAATTTGTGCCGGAAGATGCATTGTGGCTTGGGATTGTTTTACAAAAGCTCTGAAAGATTAAAATTAACAATTATACTACCAAAAAAGCTGGAGTAAATCTCATATTATCTTAAAAAAATACTAACTTTGCCATCAAATCTTGATTACTCTGCAGAATTGGACAATCGATCGATAGAAGTTTTTGTAAAGTCTCACGTGCTTCTTTCCAAGCCTGTTGAGGCATAGCCATGAAACTGTTGAGAGTAGTCTGACGAGAAACAACAATAAACTAACTTTTCTTTCTTGAAATTCCTTTAAAACTTACTTCTTTGAAGATATGTTGATAGTTTCTTAATAACGGTCCATTGAATAAATGAGCAATTATCTTCAGGTCCAAGATGGAATCACAAATAGCTACACCTATTCTGTGCGTACCCTAATTAAACAATTTTGGTTTAAGACTTAAATTTCTATTACTTTATTAGTGCTTTACAGAATATATTCCTACTATTTCACACTGATAAATAAACTTTGTTTTCAGACTGTAATTTAAATTTAGGACGTCTATCGACCCCTATTGGATGATTGCTAAACTAATATAAATATACATTACTTTGACCACTATCAATAGGTGGCACTAGACGTAGTAAATTAAACTTAAATTTACTGCATAAAACAAAATTTATTTGCATAGCATTTAATTTATGCTAACCTATATTCGTATTCTATTTTAACACGAATATACTTACATCATTAGCTGTAGAAAATACACCGTAAGGTAAATTTTCAATGGGAAATTGGCAATTTGGTGGGCAATTCAGGAACGTCTTCATGGTTAATTTCTTGGTGGATGCTGGTTCACTTGAAGAAAGTACCAAACTATTTGCTTTTTATGTCGATGTTGTTGCTACGCGAAACACACTCTTTACGTTGACGTTCACAATCGCACGGTTGGTAAACAACTGATTAAACCTGAATCGAATAAACTGAAGCCGCGACTGGAAAGCGCTTATCAAGGACATATTTAAATTTTCTTGTTTTGTACGTTTTTTTTACTTCTCATATAATCTAACACGTCGAATAAACATTCCAGATGTGTTTATTGGCTTAAACCTGTAATGTTAATTTTGAGAAATAGTTTCACAACTCTGTCGTCAAGTGTGATATAATAAAATTGTATAAACGATATAAAACGAATAATGCAAAGTGTTATGTGCCTGTTTGTTTTTTTTTTGATATTTTGTTGGTTTTCAATGTAAAATAATGTAACTTATGCTTTGGGTGCTTCAAATTAGAGTTTTTAAACATTTCAAGGAAAGGTTGTCGTTTTCTATTTTATGTATTTCAAGTTAAAGTTTTAATTCTTATTGTAATGTTAGAGAAAGTTCAAAGGTTTTTTTATGGCTCTCGACCTTGCAGAAATTGGGGGATGCCCATATCTCCGAACGCACTATTGGGGCTGAAAAGTTGTAAAACCCAATGAACATACGAATTTCGGAGTTTCAAGTACGCAATAAAGAGGATTGAATGTTTCCAAAAACTGACCGTCGACCGTGCTATTAAAAGAGAGAGACTGTCCATCGCGCTCTCTTTTGCTACCACCCGGCAGTTCGCCCCTTCGCCCGAGCTGTGCTATGCTTGTCACGCCAGCGCGTCGCCGGCCGCTGTGTGACGCGATAAACATTAGAAACTTATTTATTGATGAAAATATATTAATCCTTTTAAAAATGTCAGACAATGACACAGTACCTACGCATATTTCAAACACACTCAATCGTTGGTATTTCCTATACTCAATGTCGGGTGGTAGCGAAAGAGAGCGCGATGCACAGTTTCTCCCTCGGCCAGGTAGAAAAACCGGGTTTGTAACGCCCAGTGCGTATATTATTTTTTCGGTGTTATAAACGATTAACTTAATAATGAAGGTGCGGTCAAAGTACTTTTTTTTATTTTATCGAGCATCGCCTGCTATGGTCATTAGCTCTATTCAATTCTTTTTCAATGTAATTAGTCATATTAGAGGCTAACACTATTGATAAGAAGAAGAATTCACTTTAATATGCATCCCCACCGGGAATCGAACCCGGGACCGCATGAACAGTACTTGAAAAGTCAAGAGGATAAGTCAGTTTCGGACTTTCGGGATACCTCAGGTGGCTGTATCCCGAAAGTCCGAAACTGATTGGTATTTTGCTGCAACGCGAGAACGCCACTCGAACACAAAACTTAAGTAGATTTTTTCATTCCCATCCTAGTATTGTAAAGAGGGATATTTAAGTTTCTTTTTGGAGTTTATAGTTGAATAAAATAGGTCTTGTTCTAAACGTTAGTTGGGCAGAGTTTGTAATTCGAAAATTAACTTCAACTTTGAGTTATGTTAAAGTATCCCAATTCTTCGTCGTGTTGCTAACAATAAGTGTTTCCCAAAGCAACAATTCATACATAACATCCGGACTACGATCCACTACACGATACAACATCTTTAACAAAAGATATTCAAATTATTGCATTACTTCTGTGTCAATTGATTTCCGAAAGAGAGATATACCACTCTAAAGTAATAAAAAACAACGAAACGAGCACAGACATGTTTTAAGTGAGGTCAGCTATGTACAGATTGAATAATTTTGGGACCTAAACCAAGCACTCTAACGTTTACACCACGTAAGCGATGAAGCTGAACGTGCTGTTAAGGCAATATATACCGTGCTCTATTTGTGGCAAACTTTGAAAATTATTTTTGAGCAAACGGCTCAAAATGGCATAAAATCCCGTTAACATAAGTTATATCTATATATGTACTACACGTACAAAAAGTTTCATTCAATTTGGTATTGGACAATTGGAACACTCTCCTTGTTAGTGTTTAAGCTACTTTTTGCAATTTTCCTGCCGAAATGTACATTGTACAAAAATAAATTATATTTGTAGAACTGTGAAAAAAGTGTGTTTATTCATCAAAAAATTTTAATAAAACACAGTTTTTAAGTATTACACATTATTTATTAATTACATTCGTTTGAAATCCAAACGCATAATACATATATTTCCAGAGAAAATTTAGATTTTCTTCGATGATCTTAGCATTTTTATGTCAATTACTCAATTACAATACATCATTTTACAGTGATTTGATTAAAATTGAATGTTTTCAACCAATAAGTCACGCGAAAGGTAATTTAATCGAATACATAATCAAGAATTTTGATAAGGATACTTCCATTGTAAACACCACAATATGCATCATTAATTTGACATTTCGACATAATCATCTCACGGGGAGAGTGTTTCAATTGTCCAACACCGATTTGAATGAAATTTTTTATATGTGTAGTACATATATAGATATAATTTATGTTAACGGAATTTTATGCCGTTTTGAGCCGTTTGCTCAAAAATAATTTTCAAAGTTTGCCACAAATAGTTCATGGTATATATTGCTTTAACAGCACGTTCAGCTAAATCGCTTATGCGGGGTATTCGTTAGAATGCTAGCCTTCCAATCCAAGGTTCGTGGGTTCGAATCATGCCTGCGGACTTATTTTTTTCATTCAATTTGGTGGTGGACAATTGCAACACTCTTCTTGTTAGTATTTAAGCTACTTTTTGCAATTTTCTTGCTGCATTACCTGATGATGGCGAAAGCCTACATTTCGGCATTGTACAAAAATAAATTATATTTGTAGAACTGTGAAAAAGGTGTGTTTATTCCTAAAAAAAATTTAATAAAACACAGTTTTTAAGTGTACACATTATTTATTAATTACATTCGTTTGAAATCCAAACGCATAATACATATATTTCCAGAGTAAATTTAGATTTTCTTCAATGATCTTAGCATTTTTATGTCAATTACTCAATTACAATACATCATTTTACAGTGATTTGATTAAAATTCAATGTTTTCAACCAACAAGTAACTCGAAAGGTAATTTAATCGAATACATATTCAAGCATTTTGCTAATAATTCTTCTCTTGCAACCACCACAATTTGCATCATCAATTTCTATCTCAAATATTGACTAAACTTATTGCCCTTATTACTTAACATTACTTTACTTTTAGTTCAATTACGTTTATGCCAACAATATATCCAAAGTTGGCATGGAAGACGTGGTTTTTGTTGTCACAAATTTACAAATTATAGCGTAAACTAAACAACTCTAACTACAATCAGTATTAAACGTAAATAAATCTCAAAAAGACCAATAAAACATTATTAAAACACTATTAAAACACTTAAAAAACAACACTATTTGTTAAAATGTCAATTTCGTGGCAGTTCTTATAAATGTTTCTCTCTAAATATACCATCTTTCTCAAATGTATGTTTGTTTCTTACTTTGTTTTTTTTTCAGTTATTTTACAATAAACTATGTATAGTATTATATGTATATAATTTGTTTTTTTTTGGTAATTTTGTTTTACAATCAGTTAAAATATTTGCTTAAAATTATATCATTTCGTTCTTCTTTGTTTGTTATAAACTATATATCGCAAAATAACATCAAATAGGTGCTTTAAAGAGTTTATAGAGTTTGTTGTATATTCTTTGATTATATATCTCAATAAATTAAAGAAGCTTTTGTTGTTTTTATACAGAAACACAGAAAATGTTTAGTTTTCATACATTTGATATTTCACAATCATGTTCATATATTTTATAGGTGACATAGTAATAATATTGATAAATAGATAGATATATACGTAAGATATGAGTTTTCTTTGTTACTTTTTTGATTTTTTTGTTCTCTATACAATGTTTTATTGCGTCAGCTACACATTTTTTTGTTTTTGAAATTATACACTTTGTTTTGACTTCAATTTTCGACTCTTTTCTTGTAGGTATTTCATTTCTGTGCGATTACTTGGTTAGAAATTAATACGCTACGAGAAAAACTAGTGAAAAACACTGAAGACAATTTGACATCATGTCAAACTTGTTTTTTTGTAAATATTTTGTAAAGTCTTCTGGTTGTTGGGAAGGTGAACTAACATACACATTTTTTTTACATTTATTTATATTTGTGGATACATGTTAACAGACGAGGAGGTTACTTAACATGTTGACGTCGGCGTACTCCACCGGTTGGACTCGCCGGCCAATAGAAGGTACAGATGCACGGCAGATTCCGATGCATTAAAAAATATTGATTTTTTGTTACGCCACTGGTTGCGATCTTTGACATCGTTTAGTAAGCACTTTCAACATGAGAGGCGCTGTGGAACTGTCAAAATAATTTGTGATATTTTACGAATTATCATATAAAAATTTTTCAATTTTTGAAATCAAATTGCATTGGTTTCGGTATATGAATATAAGAATAAAGTGGAGTTTTGTAATGTAACGGTAGGTGCTCGTCGCTTGTCTCGCGGATCTCAGTTCGCTCTTTTGAGTTTAGAGTCTGGTGCGTATAAGTGCCTTTGCTGCGATCCGGTGAATATCCGGGTTGTCGTTTTAGGTGAATGTGTTTTTTTTTTCGCCAAGCCGATGTTTAACGAATCGTTCGTTTTAGATTCTAACTTCTATTTGCCAACATCTGTGTTTGTTGAGTTGCCTACCATCACTGCCTATTGTTGAATTAAGTCGATTAATGTGTGTTGAGACATTGTGTGTTCTTATTTCCTCGCCCAGCTTGGAAATTTCCAATTGGACGCCGTCTCCGCAGGTCCAATTACTGAACCCACAGACGTGCCTTCCTCATGGTTGGCCACCTTTGGACACGTTCCGTCACAGTAATATCAAACATATTGAAAATAAGCAGAACAAAATTTTCTTTTGTCTACCTAAATATTATAAGTCTATAATACTTGTCAAATATAATAAATAATAATTTTGAAATATATGGATCGTTTGGAAACTTTATCGTTCGTTGAAATTTAAATTAAGAATTTGAATTGGCTGGTATGCTGAGAACGCACGCGTAACGTGAAACAAATGCTGTTGCCATACCAATCGTAAATAACCAGGGGCGTACGCTTGAAAAACGAAAGGTGAGATTGGCGGCCCGATACAGCGGACACGCATCTCATGTGCCGGCGTCAACGTGTTAAACATATTTTTAACAATTTTCATAACATCATGAAATTAATTCAAATTGTTTAGTGATTGGCATAAATAACCTCCAGTTATGATTTTTTTTTCAAAGATAGACAACAGACAGTCAGTAACAACAGTTTTTCGTATCTTCATAGTCGCATTTATGAAATTTACGTTGATAATTGCAATAAATAAGAATAATTTATTTCAATCACAAAACTGCCTCAAACAACATGAGGTTAAACGAGTTTCTTTTCTTCAAACATTTGCATTCAATATACAATGCATGAATAATAGTATTTCTATAAAATGTTCTATTTCTGGGTATATTGAGGTTAACCAATTGGACACATCCGGTTGGAAGCATCATGTAATTGTAGATAGTAAGGAATACATGTTTTCCTACCAAATTTCCGTTCCGTAAATGTTCATAATGCGATTATTAGCATTCCGTTCAAGATTTGTAGGTTTAAGACTAGTCCGGTTGGGGGCATCACGTACTCTTGAGTAATAATGATTAAATCTTCTTTAGTTTATTGTGTTTAATGAAACAATGTTCTTTTCCATAGCGTAGGGTCTGTTCGTAGTTCGGTTTGAAGTCGGATAATATCCGGTAGTACGCATCATATTTTCCATTTTTACTTTCTCTTTGTGTTTTTGAGCTGCTGGTAGTATATTATGTCCATGTTATTATTTTCTTTTGGAAAGACGTAGATATGATGAATAATTCAAGTCCGGTCGTATGCATCATATAATCTCACTTAAGGATGTTAAAATCCATCCAGTAATAGTGTTTCTAGTTCGAATACTAGTAATCGCTAGTACAAATAGCGCTTAAGCCTCTTGACACTTACAGAAAGCATCCGGTAGGAAGCATCATATTTTCCACGTTTACTTATGATCGTTCAGTTTCGCCTAAGAAAGTTTGTTTTAGGAATCTTCGCAACAAAATGTCTGATATAAAGACATCGACATAATAAACATTTAAAGTGCGGTCGGATGTATCATTTAATCTCTTTTGACCTCCCAAAATACGTTACCTTCGTCAATAAATGCGTCTTAATTCGAATATTGCTATTCTCGTCAAAAACCAACAATATGACATTTTCAATTCGAAATAATCCGGTAGGATGCATCATATTTCCAGTTGTACGTCAACCTTTTTGACTCTTTGTGTTTTCCGAATTGCTTGAAGTGTTCTGTCGCAATTCCATACTCGTGGAAAGACGTAGATATGATTAATAATCCAAGTCCGGTCGGCTGCATCATATAATGACCTATATCCTCTCAAAACACTCTCCGGTCGTCAGTTAAATCGTTTTATTTCAAATATTACTATCCTCGAAAAAATAACGACGATCTGTCATATTAAATATAGACATAACCCGGTAGGCTGCATCATATTTTCCACTTTTTTCACTAAATGCGTCTTATTTCGAATATTACTATTCTCATCAAAAACCATCAATATGACATTTTCAATTCGAAATAATCAGGTAGGATGCATCATATTTTCCCTTGTACGTCAACCTTTTTGTCTCTTTGTGTTTTCCGAATTGCTTGAAGTGTTCTGTCGGAATTCCATCCTCGTGGAAAGACGTAGATATGATTAATAATCCAAGTCCGGTCGGCTGCATCATATAATGACCGATATCCTCTCAAAACACGCTCCGGTCGTCAATTAAATTGTTTTATTTCAAATATTATTATCCTCGAAAAAATAACGACGATCTGTCATATTCAATATAGACATAACCCGGTAGGGTGCATCATATTTTCCACTTTCATTAGGGACCTTCCTATGTCTTCTGAGGTAGTGTTTTACAAGAAATTTCACCCAAGAACGCTCCGGTTGTCAATAAATGCGATTTATTTCAAATATTACAATCCTCGACAAAAAACGGCGATCTGCCATTTTAAATATAGACCTAATCCGGTAGGGAACATCATATTTCCTCTTTTTGCCTTAGCCTTTTCGGGCTTTTCGCGGTATCACCGCACATTATGACTAGAACTAATACTTTTCATGCATTGTATACTACATAATTGCAATTTGATATGTTTTCTATGATAATATTGGTTGATCCTTCCTTATCTCCTTCTTCATCCTTCTCTAACAGACTCACAAATCCTATTTGGTTATGCTTTAGTTAGAGCCAAACAGGTTATGTGTATTCATCACGCATAAATATGCATATATTTAATAAAATTTACACGCTTTAGTGGTGTTTAGAGGTTAAATTCCATCAGCGTCATTAAATATAACCATTAATATATCGATATTATGAGTTTGTTTCTTTGTTTTGTGTGTATTTGGGTCAAAGAGGCGGCGTTTTCCATCCTTTAGACATCATAAAATGCTTTTCTCATGACTTTTATATAGACAACAATCATAAATTTTGTGATTGAATCAATAACGCATTGTTAAACTTCGATAAATAGAATATGAATATGAAATCGACTAATGAACAACAATTTTTCTATAGATCGCTTGCTCTCGTGGCAAGACACGCAATTGCGATCAAAGTTATTGAACTACATTCACTTTTTTTACAATTACAATTAATATTTGTTTTGTTTTCTTTTGTTGTTTTTTTTTTTAATAATTTACATTTGCCTGTTTCGTGTTTGGTTTCTCTTCTTTGTAACACGGGTTGTCAATTAATCTAGAAGCAACTTACTTGCTTTTGTACGCGTAGGCGCATGCATTTTAGAAGGCTTCTTACAAGTCGTGCCCGAGGCGGTCGAGTTCGGAGAGCAGAAAGTCGATATCCTTTTCCGTCACCGCCGCCGACGAGATGATATTCCGGAAGAAGTTCGGTCGTCGGTCGTCCGGCTGGTAGCCGACCATCAGCGTGCCGCTCTGCATCATTCGGCCCTTCATAATTGGGCAAATCTGAAAGAAACGCATTTGTTTTTTAAATTTTGACCCAGAAAGGTCGAGCAATTCTCATTCAATAATAGATAATACTGCGTAATAATACATAACCGACAATAATTGATAAAGAGGGACAATCATTCATAAAAAGAGACAATAATTGATAATACCAGGTAATAATTGATAAAAATAGACAATAATTAAAAGTAATAGACACAAATAGAATAAATGTACAAGTGTCTCCTTCTATAAAATACTTTTCGCAATTTTGTAAAAGAAATTCGACTATCAAACAACAGATAGAGCTAAGTTTGATGATTTCAAAAAATATTCAACAAAAAAATGTGAAAATTCGACTATCAAACAACAGAAGACGCTAGGTTTGATGATTTTAATAAATAATCGACCAAAAATGTGAAAATTACTTTGCCAAGTTCAACTTCACGCTGAGCAGTGTGGGCAACACCGCGTAGTCTTGTAGGGATGTACCAGAAGCTGACGTTGACCATTTCCGGCTCGAGGATCAGATAGAACTTGTCGGGCATCTCCTTGATGCGCTTCACCATGTACTCGGAGAGTTCCATGAGGCGATCCATGTGTTTTTCGAAACCTTCATCTCCCTGCATACGCAATTCAAAGGTATACAAATTGAGTTCATATCCGGTCGGAGGCATCATATTTTCTCAAATTTTACATGTTATATTGAATCTATAGGCTTTTCTGCTTCTTTGGGTATTATCTTATTATCTTATTTGGGTATTATTATATATCTTAGGCCAATATTGGCTTTCCTAATATTACATTTGAATAAACTTAGAAAAATCCGGTTGGAAACATCATATTCCTACTCTTGACAATATTTTCCAACATCAGTTATAATTTTTTGCTTGCCAACCTATTCAGGATATGGTTAGAAACGTATCTGACAGAAAATGTATCTGCACTAAGTATGTCCGGCTGGATGCATCATATTTCTAATTTAAATACGATTTTCTTGATAATATATTGATAGCAAAACCAAAAAAAAATGCGTTGTAGCACTTTCAATTCGTAAGTCCACCAACACAATTTAATTTCATTGTCAAATCCGGTAGGATGCATGATATTTTCCAATTTAAATATACTTATCTAAACAATAACTATAATTTTGAATATGTATTGTATATATTGCAGAATATATCCCTGAGACAGATATATCCGGTGGGATGCATCATTTTTCCAAATTAATTAATATTTTGTTAATAATATAATGATAGCAAGACCAAGAAATGAGTAATAGCACTTGCACTTCTTAAATTCACAAACAAACTTTAATTTCATTGACATATCCGGTAAGATGCATCATATTTTCCCACATATTTGTAAATTTCTAGAAAAAATGCAATAATTTAAGGTCGTCGAATAAACCACTAGTGAACAAAGTGCATGAAATCATGTTTTGTAAATTGACTTTTTTCTATTGTTATAAATGTTATCACTTATAAATTATTTGTAAAGGCGTGCGTAAAACATCCCCAGTGGCGCAATTGGTTAGCGCACGGTACTTATAAGACAGTAAGTCGTGAGCAATGCCGGGGTTGTGAGTTCGAGCCTCACCTGGGGAACGTCGTTTTTTTTTCTTATACATGAAAAGCGAAAAACTCATGTTATACTTAGAAAACATAAGAACACTTACCTTGGCACGCCACTGCAGCCACAATTTGAAGATGTCGTTGTGACGTCCACATTGAATAACCTTATCGCCGGTGTCGTACTCGACGTCGTAGAGTTTGTCAGGCATGAAGAGATACTCAGCGTCCATTTGATTGCAGCTCATTAAGAGTCCCTAATAACAATCAAATTTTCACTTTTAATTATTACAAATGTATAGTAGTAATTAAAAATTTGTGGGGTACGGTGTGCCTTTGATTGCAAGTAATGATGCAATTGTTTAGGAATGACGAATAGTTTATTTATTACACAAGTAAGAAAAATGGTTGACAATGGGAAGGCAAAGGGAATAGCGATGTTGCGCGATAGTATAAGTAAGACAGAGTGTTTGGGCGTGCGAGCCCAAAACTCGCATTTTTACTGCACTCGACATGAGCCAAGGCGTCGAAGATCGAGGCAATATTTGGCCTTCCGGTCATGCCTGTAGCAGTGCATTATTTTCGTAGAATTAATATAGGTTTAACATATTTTGGTATTTTTTGACTCAGCATGTTGTAAACTCTCGGTCGTTGGGGACAATAAACCATGTGC
>JAODAC010000008.1:1455225-1512727 GCA_027575185.1 Mimaenictus wilsoni | reverse complement strand
AGACAGAACAGTAGACGAGCGGAACCTGTCTCGTAAAATGGGGGCTATTAAAATGTAGGTCATCGTATTGTATATATGCGGTCTGTGGGATTAAGTATAGTGAAGGATTTTCGATCATTGATTGAATATCTTTGTTCGGTTGAAATATATCTCGTTTTCAAAAGAAATATCCTTTGGTTTAATAGAGTTATCTCCTTTTTTTCTCTAGATGGGTTTCTATTTTATATCACGGAAATCTATAAGTTTCAAAGCAATTTTTGTTAACCCTTTGTGATATCTCAGTGAACGCACAAGGTCCACATTCAAGGTCTTTGAATGTTCAGAAAATTTGAGACCGACACCTAACCGTTGTCTATGTTGTCGCGTAAGAGAAGGTGAAGAAGATATTGAGCTTACGGTGGGTAGATAGCAACTAGTTTTATCATAGGTAAACATAAATCTCGTAACTCCTGGATACCACCTCACATATCCCTATTACTTCCTTTGCACTTCCTTTACATCTTACATCTATAAGGTTCTCGCATCCTCCGAAGCAAGTGTTGCCCTTTTCTTTCTTGCGCGTCTGATCGCATTTTCGAGGTGTTAATACAATATTTGATTATGCACAAATACCAGTGAAACTTGGTTATACTCGGATTGAACTCGGAAAATCACTTTTTTTCAATTGCGGGCAGGTTTCCGCATATAACATAATACAGTGCAAGCCAATGTTTCTAGAAAACACTTTCCCATAAAGACCAAATTCCGATTATTGCTGATATTTTGATCTATACCAAGGTTGCTCAATCTTTCTGTATGCAGGATTGACTGGATAGATTGATATACTACTAACGAGACCTATCATCACCCGCATCCCGACGAGTACCGCACCCGCAATTTGAAATTGGCGCCACTCCGGTTTATATTTTATCCTACTATTTGCCACTCCCGTCTCACGGCACTGGGCGAATTCTACAGGAAACTAAGAAAATTTGTTAGCACAGAATCAAATGAAGAAGACAGCAGATCTACCAAAAATCACGCTCAATGGGTTGGACAGCCCTGATCAATACATTTTCGTTTGAAGAATGAGAAACACGCAGAAGTTGAAGGAATCATTTTTATTTGCCCTTTTATAAATATTGAAACTACTATCACGTAAAAGATGAACTTGAAACATATACAATAATAAATCTTCCAATTTTGTAAGACAACAGTAAACGAGCGGAACCTGTCTCGTAAAATGGGGGCTATTAAAATGTAGGTCATCGTATTGTATATACGGTCTGTGGGATTAAGTATAGTGAAGGATTTTCGATCGTTGATTGAATATTTTTGTTCGGTTGAAATATATCTCGTTTTCAAAAGAAATATCCTTTGGTTTAATAGAGTTATCTCCTTTTTTTCTATAGATGGGTTTCTTTTTTATATCAGGGAAATCTATAAGTTTCAAAGCAATTTTTGGTATCCCTTTGTGATATCTCAGTGAACGCACAAGGTCCACATTCAAGGTCTTTGAATGTTCTGAAGATTTTAGACCGACAGCTAACCGTTGTCTATGTTGTCGTGTAAGAGAAGGTGAAGAAGATATGGAGCTTACGGTGTGTAGATAGCAACTAGTTTTATCATAGGTAAACATAAATCTCGTAACTCCTGGGTACCATCTCACACATCCCTACCACTTTGTTTGCACTTCCTTTACATCTTCCATCTATAAGGTTCTCGCCCTTACACTATGCAATGCCTTATATTAACACACCCTACCGTCCCTCTCACTGTCCCTCTTTGTATGGGTGCTCGAGCGATTCTTAGTGGTCCTGCATCCTCCGAAGCAAGTGTTGCCCTTTTCTTTCTTGCGCGTCTGATCGCATTTTCGAGGTGTTAATACAATATTTGATTATGCACAAATACCAGTGAAACTTGGTTATACTCGGATTGAACTCGGAAAATCACTTTTTTTCAATTGCGGGCAGGTTTCCGCATATAACATAATACAGTGCAAGCCAATGTTTCTAGAAAACACTTTCCCATAAAGACCAAATTCAGATTATTGCTGATATTTTGATCTATACCAAGGTTGCTCAAACTTTTTGTACTAGCGAGACCTATCATCATCCGTATCCAGACGAGTACCGCACCCGCAATTTGAAATTGGCGCCACTCCGGTTTATATTTTATCCTACTATTTGCCACTCCCGTCTCACGGCACTGGGCGGATTCTACAGGAAACTAAGAAAATTTGTTAGTTAGCACAAAATCAAATGAAGAAGACAGCAGATCTCCCAAAAATCACGCTCAATGGGTTGGACAGCCCTGATCAATACATTTTCGTTTGAAGAATGCGAAACACGCAGAAGTTGAAGGAATCATTTTGATTTGCCCTTGTATAAATATTGAAACTACTATCACGTAAAAGATAAAGTTGAAACACATACAATAATAAATCTTCCAATTTTGTAAGACTGTCCTGTTAGCATACCAATTTGGAGTTCTGAGAACGAGTCCACTTGGGTACACGCCATGGATAAATTAGTATCGCTTGGGGATCGAGGGACCTAGTTACCAAGGATGTCGTCAACGACGACCACGTTCGGTGCTCCACGTACCGGGGCGAAAGTGGGCGCGCTCAAGGGCACCAAGGACAGCCCAACGAAAATAAGCAGGCAAACGAAAAGCAAACTGCTATAATATCAGTTTGTGGAGTCAATTTGCTTGCGTGACACACACACACACACACACACACACTCACACACACACACACACTTACATCTGCCTAAACACAGACGTATCAACATGTTCATATATGCACTCATGCCTTCGCAAACTGGAAGCATTCTATTCCCAGCATTCCCCAACTGTTATTCTTCAGACGGATTTATATTTTATACAAAAAGCAACATACCTATTTCGACAACAAACTTCCAAAGTGATCGAATTTCCTCTTTTTGTGAAAGTTATTTAAACTTTAAATGAGTTGATTCTTTTTGCAGCCGCAATTTATAACATCGAGTCGAATTTGCGCGTGGCAAAGTTGCGCTCATCAAAAGTTCCCGTTTTGCGTTTGGAAATTTAATCTTTCTGTATTTTTGCCGGAGATAGATTAACTGCGTGACAGAACAAGATGGCCGGTGTCGTAGAACGTGGCAACGGCACGTAATGGCGCGAAGCCCTGAGCGTCGTAAAAAGCAATACAGACGACGCCGCCGCTTCGCAGCCTCAATACGGTTATATGATGCGCAATGGCAAAACGTGTCGCTACGTGCCACATTCTCGCACGTGCACCGCGACGGTAAGACACGCAGATTGATTTATGTGGCGTCGCTAAGTGAGTATTCCGTTACGAATTTCCTGCCGGCGGCGCTGCGGCGCGGCGGCGTTGCACGTTGGTTGTGGGGTTTGGTTGAATGCGTCCTGCCGTGAATTTCACAACGTACAACGGCCACATTGTATTTCTTTCCGCGAGTAGTTTTATGGATTTGAGGTAATAGTATAAGGTGTCGGTTCCTTTTTTCCAGTCTTTATTCGTTTCCGCGTTTTAGAAAGGAAAACAACTTTTTCAGTCGTTATAAGTAATTTAAAGAAGTATTCATAGTAGTTTCCATACAATATTTCAGATGCAGAATCAGTCCCAATCAATCACAAGACAAGTGCTTGAATGGAATTTATTGACTGGTATTCACTGTACTTTCAAGATATCAGCACTAGTTTTGGCCTCGTCCCTTTTCGTCCAGCCATCTTGACACATCCATCCCCACTTTCTCCACCTTTAACGACTATTCGCCATACATCTCTTCACACTCCCTGGCTACATGATGACAGGGATCTTCAGAACACATCTAGTGTAATCGGTCTCCATCCGAACCATCCAGTTCCATTCTTCGGTGCCGCACCTAGGTCTCGCTAATGAGCATGTGTCTACTTCGCTTATATCTTCAGGACTTCAGGATATTGTATTCATAGTTCTGTTCCAATAATTTTTCAGACACAGATTCAATCATTTAAAGTCTGCCTGAGATCCTGAGATAGCTCTAACAGCAATTTCTGTTTCAAAGATTCGGACCCAGATTTGAATATAGCTAATTTATATTTTATCTAATCTTCAGCACAGAAGAAGTATGGTTCCATTGGCGTCTATGGATACCAATCAGTTTCAGGACTTTCAACACAAAGTATTCAGGAGTTAGAAAATAACAGAACAACAATAAATCTTTTCCGTGAGTAGTTTTATAGCATCCGGGTAATAGTATAATGGCTCTGGGTGTATTTTTTTCTTACATTTTATCACTAGGAGAAACATTAGCCACCTTAAAATGTTATTATTTCCACAGTACAAACTTGGTTGGCTTTTGATAAAAGAGATTTTAGATGATCGTGAGTATCATTTCACTTTTTGGAAGAAAACAAAATGAGGGGAGAGTGTTTGAGAGGCCATTTTCAAGTGAAGCGGATTTATTAGATTTTACTTGGGTTGTGTTTTCTGTCTGTTTTGCAAAATGCAAAAGAAATGGAGGGACGAGAGTAAACAAAATGATTTCGCTTACCAATGATTTTCCCTCGGCTGTCCTTAGACGGACGCGGATGAAATGAAACGCGCTGAGGGAAAAGAAACAAAACAGCCACGAAATTGAATCAAGAGAACAACACAACGCACTGACATTCTCAGGGATAACCTATTCGAATAAAGTTTTGCAACCTAGATGTGAAAAGAAAATGTGAAAAGAAGACGTGTGCTTTGTATGTCAACATGTGAGTTTCTCTCATCAGTTTCTAAATAAAAAAAAGTTGAGTTTTTCTTTCAAATTATAACATTCTATCATCAGAATAATTTTAAAACTGCCTGATACTATTGTCCTGGAAGGACCATAAATGCATGAAGGGGTGCCACATTCTGGATTTTATAAGTTTCCATGAGGAAACTAGTCAAGCTAAATGTTTGCTGAAGCGCAAAAAATAGGGGCAGGAAGAGTTAATTTTAGGTTTGAATGCGCAGTAAGTCAACAATGTGCGCCACTAACATGCTGTGGGCGTTTAAAAGACGTTTCCGGCGAAACGGACGCGGAAGGAAACGTGATCGAAATATTTCATTTCATTGCAGTTTCGAAGTTGCTCGTTTCGCGTATTGCGTCACTCCTGAATGCGAATTGGGTAGTAATGTCTGCAGGGAATTGGAATGTTTGTGTTATAGGAGGGACCCTGGAAGGCCCTTTAAATTTGATAAAGCTGCAGGAGTAGAAATTGACTTTATAAGATAGTTACGGTTACTTCTTGTAAATGTATGTTCGTCGTTTTATGACGGTGCCTCATTATTACTTTGGGGTAACCTTTTTCGGCTGTTGCATAGTTTTTGTCATTGTAAATAATAGAAAAAAGTTTCAATTTGGTTTGTGACCCTTTTCTGATTTGTATGTATAAATAATCGAAATAGAAAACTTTATTTAACAGGGAAAGGTATGCTCAAAAAGTTGCCTAGTTTAACTGGTTTGAAAATGCGCAAACTGTGGGCGCCTCGGAATTCAAAGCATGTAATTCGAGCATTTTTGCTTCGCATAATCTCACAAACGGTCTAACATTTGTGTGTTTTTGCGAAGTTTGGCAAACAGTCTTTGTCGGGCAGATGAGTAGAAATTTGCATGAGGTCTTGGCAATGAGTATGTTGTATGGTTCAGGCTACGCGAACGAGCCTATTGATATCTCATGTTTTCGATCATTTGCATCAGCAGTATTAGAGACACCTTACGTTTTAAAGAAATAAGCAGCATATCGCACCTGTATAAGGATGATAAGCTGATTGTAGCACCTGCCATACGCAGAATCGCGTGGCGTGATCAAGCGCGCGATTATCAGAAGGTACGCCCAGGCAATAATCTATTATGATTGAAAAAAATATCCCACACCCTAAGATCGAGAGTCGGAGACGTTTACTTGTAATTTAGCTAGTAAGATTTTTAGAGAATAAACATCAGTGGTCCATCAGATTCCTGCAAGTGCACACTCTTTTACTTCTCTCAACCTAGAGACAGCGGGTAGCTGTCCCCTTGCAGTCCTCTGTAATAATATCTTTGCTTGTTCTTAACACCCGTTGTTATTTTTGGTGTTTTCGCCCATGTAATAAAGACGACGGTGGGGTTTTTTTTATGTTTGGTGCTAAGCTGAGCCCATTTTGTAACAAGTAAGCTCAAGGAACTTAGCTAAAAAAGATCCTGTTAAACTTCTGTGAATTACCGGGTATTAAATCTTGATATTAAAACCACGATTGCCGCATAGCAGGGAAGTTGTCAATTCGCCCGCTTGGCTAGGGGTGTAAAGTGGTAGAATGATCGACTTAAAGAAACATGAAATACTTAAACTCTAGACTAATCAACTGTAATCTTGACGGCACATAGGTCCAAAATAAATAATGGCGTCGTTCGCCATAGACCATCCGTCGATATACTTGGTACCGGTTTTGCATATCCTTATCATAGGTTTACTGAATACTGAATACTGAATTTTAATCAAGATGTCAACATGGCTCAATTTTTCCACGTACATCTGAAATCTGTTAATAAAATCGCGCAATAAAATCGCCCTAATTAATAAAAAGTAGTCAGGCCTTTAAATCTGATCCATTTAATAATAGGAGCAGTAAGTATTAAAAGACTATATTAAAAGTTATTGCTAATATGAATAAATTAAATGAAATAATAAATAATAACGATCATAACTAACGGTACAAAACCATAAAAATGATACTATAAAATGAATTGAACTAGAAATAAACTAGACAAGCTTTAAGAGATTATAATTCAACTGGCATTTCGTAGATCGGTGAATTATAGTTCACAGAGTTGTGAGCTGGAACGGCACACCACAATTCCAGATTATGACGAAGACGTCAACGCTTATGCGCATCGGCGTCGATGACGCCACAAGCATGACGCAATAGCTGCGGCGCCGCGGGTGGCTGGAAGCGGAAGTGTGGCGGTCGCGAAAACGGGCACACGCACGTGGCCCGAATGCTGGAGAGCCGTGAGCATGAAAATAGGTCGCATCGGTGACGTCAACGTGATCGCGTTTTGATCGTGTGTCCATAGAAAACGGGCCAGGCCCGTTTATTAGCACACATTATTTTCGTTTATTATCAACGCGGCTGTCACCACCTCAACAGCTACACCCTCGGCGCTTTATACTCCGCTTTCACGTATTCGAGGAACGCTGACGGGCTCGGTGACATTTGCCTGTCTTCAGTCGCGTTTGATGTTGGCGCGTGCTGTTTGAGCGTTTTGCGCTCGCGTAATGAAAGAATGAAAGGCAGCGTAGGATTGGAAAATGAAAAAGGCGCCACGTGGCTGTGGGGCACGTACGCGTCGTATTACGCTTTGGGTCGAAGGTCTCTTATTAAATACGATTGAAGCGCGTAGGAGATGCTTCAAGTCGCAATCGGAGATTGCAAAAAAGTTTTGGAATGCAGATGAAATACCAAGGAATAACGGGGAATGATATATTGAATCATTTTGAGGAATACCACGTTCTTGAAAGGAAGTCATGATTCATCGACGCATAATTCTTTTCTATGTTATTGTCACCTGATTTTCTTTAATATTAGATATATCGCTTTGGTATGACTACCGAGCAGAAAATAGAAAAAGATTCTAATTCTTTTTCAAAAATTCATCATTACGATCTGGACATCTCTGCTGGCGTTCTTAGCACCAGAAAATGAGAGAGAGAGAGAGGCATATAGAAAAAAAACTCTTCAGTGGCCTGAAGACTTCGTTAAATAGGTCATTCCTGCCGTTTTAGAATCTAATTCCTTCATTCCTTAGGTGCAATATTGTAAGTGTTTGGGTAACAAAAGATGCAGTAACACTTTGTTTAATTATAAGACGAGTGGATTACTAGCCTGATCCAACAGATTTTGGTTCTGGAGTTGTCAGTGGTAGCCTCCAAACAAACATCAGGATTTCTTGGATTGTAAGCTAGGTCGCCACGTTCGGTCGCCCGAGCCTAACTCGGCACACACCCACAACCTGGCACGATCTGCCCTGAATTGGAATCCACAAGGGTCCAAAAAAAAAACAGGTACACCAACACTAAAATGGAGACGAACCATCCATACAGAACTGAAGACTAAGAATTAGTCTTGGAACGAAGGCTTCTTCTTCCTCCTCTTCTTGTGTCTTTCCATCTCTTTCTAGGTCATCCTGGTGATCTATGCCCTCTTGGTGTCTGATCCCTCGCTATCCTTACCGTCCGAGTCGTTGCTATCATGTTGATATGATCTTTTCATTCTTAGCGCCGTTGTGGGATCCAATCATTTATGTTTGGTAAGTTTACACGTGACCGAATGACCGAGTTCATGCATCTGTCCCTGATTGTATTCGTTTTTTTTTGTCTTTGTGGTATCGGATCGTATTTCTGCAAAGTATGTCAGGTTCGGGCTTTGTATATTCGACATTTGGTCTCTTCATGTATGTTCTTCTTGTGCCATATTATGTTGTTTGGGCTTTCTGCTATACTGTTTGCCTTTCTTATTAAATCTTTAATCTCTTGCTCCGCAATGCTGCAATTGGTCAGTTCGCATCCTAACAAGTTGCTGACTTGTTGAATGATTTGTTGCTCTATTTCCAACTTGCATCTTATGAGATTTACTGCGATAACCATGCATTTGGTTTTCTCGTCGGAAATTGCCATGTTATATCTCTTGATGTCTAGGGGGTTGATTATGTAGAAGGTTCACTACGTCCTCTAGTCTGATTCTGTCAAATGCTTGTTTTAAGTCTTCAAAGCGTAGGAAGGCTGGTCTGTTGAATTAGTTTGCTTTTTCCTTCAATTGTCTTAAAATTAGAACGAATATGGCGTCGGTGTACGGTGCACGATCACGGTCCGGAACTCTTGTTGTTCGTTAGATATGTTTATTATGCTGTTGTGCCTGTGGACTCCATTGGAATAAAGCTAAAGGGCAGAAAATACCGACGTGCATGTGAGTTCCTCCATTCCCCCAAATGTTGAAGAGCAGTGAGCTGTCAAGATTCCAGATGCCCCCATTGACATATCTAGCGTCGTCCATGATTTATCCTTACAAAAATCTTCCGTTTTATACAAATATGTCATTCCATTTCCAATTCAGAAAGGTTGCACATCATTCAGGTGAATTTGGATTACACGAATCACGAAAATATTACTCAGACAAATGAACCGAGCTATCGTGGTTGAGAATTGATGGGCTATGGGTTATTCATGAAATATTGTATAATATTGGTAAGAAACAATTCCTAGAAGCATCTCTATAATGCTCTGCACGTTATTAACCTGTCATTCAACCCTCTCCGAAACTGCACGAGCACTCGTACTTCCCTTATATATTTTTTTTATGGTTACGACTTTCTTCACTGTTTTTTCAGTTTTTCCTCGCACGCATTGCATTTACATTTTAATTTTACAGCCGCACGTAAATATCGCGCAGCCGTGAAACGGAAGCCCGAACTTTGTTACCGAGACGAAACGTCGCAATGCGCGCCTGCGAATTTTGAAATTCAAACAACAATGTAGCGTGCGGTAACCGCCTACGCGTTTTTGTGCAATATAAACTTACTCCATGCGGTTTTCCACCCAACGCCAACGCTAGTAGCAAAATAGACGAAACAATCCACCGTTGTGCACCCGCATACACACACACACACACACAGACACACACACACACACACTCACACCCATACATCCCTCCAATGAAACAATAAAACTCACGTGAAATCGTTTTTGCATGCATTTCTTTTCATGCTTTATGCTTATTATTGTGGGGCTTTTCGTGACCACAGACGCGTCCATTTCCCCCACATTGTTTTTCTGTTTACTGTAAACCTGTGTGCTCGGTTATCGCATCGTGAACGTTTAATTTCGGCGCTATTTTTTTCGCTTTTCATCTACGCCACTACGTAGTTAACCATGGTGTAGTTATCGTGCGGTTTGTGTATTTTTATAAATTCATTTAACGCCGTATGCATATTTGTTTTCCGTTTGACGTCATGCACTGCAAAGTTTTTAGTTCGTTTTTTTTTTGTTCATACGTTGGTTGTGTTTTTGGCATGGTGAACGAGGTGAAAATTTATTTCCCAGTTGGACAGTGACTGGTTTTCCGGAAAATTGTCTAGTGTACAAGGGTTTTATATATATTTTCTTGTTAATAATATAATTTAGAATGAAATATAAATGGGATATTCCTCTAAATCTCTCGAAATTTTAATAAATTTAAATATGACTAGCCCTAAAACTATGTAAAAGTTGATAATACATTTTCCTTCCAAGTATTGAGAAGAAATATAGACCAAAACTTTTAACCGAATATGCCGTATTTGTTATTTTAATGCATAAATATTTCAAAGAATTTTATAATACAATAATTTAATAAAATGATTTTAAAACTGTTTTCAGCAGTTTTGGCATTTTTATATAAATATCGTATGAAAAATATTATTCTTCATATTTTTACACTTCTGATTTTAATGATTATACATCCTCATTTTTTGCCGAATATACTGAAGTGCTGTATTTATTTTGAACATGCTCTCATCAATTTTCAGATTCATCTTACATTATACTTCATTTCATATTATAATGTTTAATCATGATTAGATACATCAGTAATTACTTTAATTGATTTTAAGACTGAGAAAATAGGCGTATGACATGGGAAATCATGTATGATGTGATTTCTGATAAATTGCCACTACTGTGGATCAAATTATTCTACGTTTAAAGAACAATCAAAATTAAAAAGTTCTCTTCTCAGTCTTTTGGCAGCACGAACAGTTCTTCAATGCTTATAACTTGTGATAAGAAGTTAGCAGCGGTCGTGATACGGGTGTATGTGTAATGGTAGAGAATGATATTCATAAACAACTTCATTAAATGTTCCACCTCAAGATTTATGAAATGACAGAGGACATTCTGATACTAAACGAAAATGATTTCGTATTTCCTTTATTATTTTATTATTATTCATGGCAACGGTAAGTATTCTATGATATGCTCGCTAAATGCAAACGAGACTCCCCATCGTAGTCACGTTTCCATGGTTGAAGCCAAAATTAAAAAATACAACATTCATTTTGCAATAGTGTTTAGTATACTTATTGCACTATTAAGGTTCTTACCTTAATATATCCATTATTTTGCATGTCGGTAAATATCACTAACTGAATTTACTGCTCCAATATTTGTATTTTATTGTGTAGTAAGTTATTTGTCCTCCTCTCGTACAATGAACACATTTTAGTAGCGTTTTTTATTAAGAAATGCCTCACAGATTTTCATTTCCGTTCTCACAGAATTCGTAGTTCTAGGCAAGTAAGTGCGGAAACGTCTTCTGAGTGCGGCAATGTGTTCATAATACCACGTAGTGCACCAACGCACTCTCATTCAAACATTTATACCATTTATGATATAGATGATCAGAAGTTTATACTTTGCCGAAAGGTCGGCGATTTCAAACATAACCTGCAGTTGAGCCAATGATTCATAGATATTGTTGACATGAACCATAATTAAGCAAAAAGGTGATAATTTAGTTCAGTACAGCCATAGATAATGTATACAATTGAATATAAAATGACCAGTCATATTAAAAATTAAGTACAACCAAGCAGCAATCCCTTCAAATTTGACATCAGACACATCGATACAAAAAAAAACTAAAGCTAATCATTATTTTCACACTCACATGGAATGCTCATTTCTTACACGTATATGTCATTCTGGCGAGAAATGAGAAGAATACAGCCAAACTTGTACTATGTACTATAAGAAAATATATGATTCATTATAAAAAATCTTTAAATGTTCGAGACATATTTTGTAGAACTAATAAAATATTACCAAATATCAAAATTCAGGACCTCATAATACAATGGTATCATACAATCATGTGCCACCTGTCGCACACATACGTTCAAACGTCATGGACACCTATATGTCGACTTTTTTAAATTTGATAAGCCAATTTTAATACAATTTTATAATGACGTAATAAAATGCTTTCAAACATTCTCTCATCAATTTTTAACGTCATTTCATACCAGGCTTCATTATCAAGAAATATTTTTCATCATGTTTTTCAACTCGGGTATTTTTTGTGAGGAAATTGTTTGCAACACAAATTGCCCTCTGTTATATTATCCTCGTCGCATTTTTTTATTAGGCTCTGGATGATTTTCGCAGTTGCGCTGTTGTGCGACGCTTTTTTAATTATTTCCATGCGACGCAACGCGACGCCAAGATCACAGCGCGCCTGTTGTGGAAAACAAGCGTCCTCTCGTCGCGTACTAATTTTAATTAAGAAACGATAATTAGTCTAGCTAATGGTAGATAGATGGTAGATATTTATTTTGTCTTAGGTTTCAAAGCTTGTTCATATTTACTAGATTATTGCGCCTTCCTGGCTTTAATAAATTGCAATTTCAACTTTTTATACGTTTTACTCGTATATTTACAATTAGTAATAATGTATTTTCTACTCCTGTTGTATAATATACTCATTTCAGATTCATTTTTGATTAAGAAATGGAATACATATCTTACGTGTGAGGAAATATGATCATAGTGCCACAGTAGCGACCGCACCGCTGCCTTTTCTGCTTTGATTACCAGTCATTTTTGACGACAGGCACACTCATACCAAAAAACTAAATCTACCCATTATTTCATTTTCATAATAGTTGTTGAAAAATAATAACTCTCAAGGAATGCTAATTTCTCACGATGCAAGTCATACGCGATCGTTGCACAATATCCTATTTTGTTTTAGTAAATATTTCTAATTTTTTCATGCTCCTGTGAAATAATGAAACCCGCTGAGAACCTTTTGTGAGACTAGTACTAAAGTGACCAACTTTTTTTGTTTTGTTGAATGGGTACAGTTTCTGGAATTTGTGTTTTTCTAACGAGTATGTAATGTCCCAAAGTAATTTCAGAAAAGGGAACTACCTACGTCTGGCAATGTCTCATAGGGGAATCAGCGAAGTTCAAAAAGTAATCTGGGCGACCCACGTCCTTTCCCATGACAGGTCTCTCAATGTTTCCAGGTCCCCGATGCCCAGAAAATTAGTATAAATTGCTGAAAATTAGTACTATTGGAAAACATAATTTTTGCGGAGTACACTTTGCAAATTATGGGTACCTCTTTGAAGGCCCTTAAGCCTGGAGGCATTCTGGTTTGCAAATACAGACTGCGCCCTTCGGACTGGTGAATATACTAACTTGTAGCCGTTTGCAAAGGAAGTCTATGGGCACCAATCAGGTTCTTTGAAATGAAAGTTTAAGAAAGTTAAGAAAGAGTGGGGCCGGAATTGGAATTGAGGTTGGGGTTGAAATGAGGACTAGGATTGGGGCAAGGACTAGGAAAGGGATAGAGACTGGAACTGGAATGAAGGATGAAGTTTGAACTGGTTTTAGGAACAAATATGGAGGCTGGAAGTGGAATATACCGGAATTTCCTTGATGTTATAATGATTGTAGGGGAAAGTCATCCGATTGGGGCCGAACACAATTCTTGAAAAGAAAGGAGTAAACTCTTTAAATGTGCACAGTTCCTTATATTACACATTTCAATTCTGCAACTGATGCAATAAACTTTATTGAAACAAAACCTCCCAAGAATGAAGCAATATTTTCCGTTTAATACTTCTTAAACGAGTTTTATTCGAGGCTTCTTCCGACTTAGCTAATTAATCGTGCAATTCGTTTGCTTCGGTTCTCGCCGTTTGCGTGTTGCGTTTAAACCTTGTTATCGGCCGCGTGGCTCGGGCCGAAGAAGACCCCGAGGGAGATTTATCGTCCGAACGTGCGATCCACATTCATCAGCGTCGTGCGCACAAAATCGGCCGGCCCTTCCTCCCCGTCACGGCTCGATTATTGCCTTTTTTGCTCGGATTTTTTCCAACCACGTTGGCACGTAGCTGCTCGAAGTTGGCCATCGACAACGCCTACGGGGTGCAATTCAACCACCACGCCTTTTTTCCTCTATCTATTTGTTGCTGTCGCTGTTGGATTAAAATCGGTTTGCGATTGGTTGCAGGACATTGACTTCGACGGCTTCTGCAAGTTTCTGGACACGTTCCTGGAGGTGCGCACGCCGGAGGAGCTCTGTCGGCATCTGTTTCTCTCGTTCGTCAAGCAGGGCCCGATGAAGGTCGACGGTAAGGCATTCAAGGAGATGGCTGTCTTGAGCTCAACGACAGCGTGCGCGCCGATCACCTCGCATAATAAAAATCGTACAGGTGCCATTTTTAAGAGTTCAAGTAATGGCTTCTATCATTCTTTTCTCTTTCTTAATTGTTAGTTTATCGTTTGTTTATGTCGTTGGCGCATTGCATCTCTTTTCAAATTTTATATAGTAATAGTACCTAGTATATATATACCAGGTATTGTTGCAAATTGCATGGAAATATTCTGTAACTGATATCTTTTCTGTATGATGCCGAAATGATTGCTTGTTAAAACTCAAAAATTAGATATCAGTTAAGTTCACAGGACAGTGTTTTCCAAAATATTACCACATTTTGCCTCAGTGATGACGAATCTATGACTCGTGTGACAGTTACCGACTTGGAGGGGAAATTAAGTAAATATTCTTCTTATGATTAACAATGAAATGGAAACAGGTGGGATTGCGATTGGTATTACAGCTGAAATTGATTGGACTAAGGTTAGAAAGCGGATGGGAACTGAAACTGAAAAGACATTGGCTTTAGAAACTGAGATGACGTTAAGAGAGTGGAACTGAAGAGTCTTCTTCACATGTTAACTATGAAAGTTTATGAAAACACTTACGTGATATTTTAGCGGAGGGGAGGGGGGGGGTAGTTTTAGAAACGACAGAATTTGTGTCAAGAACTAAGAAACGGATAGAGGCTGAAATTGAGAAGATGGTTATACGTGAAACTGTGATCAACAACTCCTTGAAGGGATTGTAACTTATTTTACTCTTCAGGAAAATACATACATCATATTTTCTGAGTGTGAAAGAAATAGATGAGACTGGAATTGATGAGGGTTAGGATTGGTTCTGGGATTTGACTAGGATTTGACTGGGATAAGGACTGGGACTGAAAAGAGGTCAGGGACGGGGTTTAGAATAGGAGAGAAACTGAAGTAAACCTTCTTCTTACCGCAATAACCAAAGGTACGGGAAACGCTTACACGATAATTCCAATGAAAGGGGAAATTTGAGAGCTGGAATTGGAATTAGACAATGAAATGACCCTGGAACAGATGTCTGACTGAGATTAAGAATTCGACTTGAACTTGAACTTGGAATAACATTGTAGTTATGTAATTGTTATAGAATTGTGGTTGGGATTGCAAGTGGAAACGACACTGAGAACGGTATTGCATTTGGGACAATAAACTATAGGGAAATAACAATAGGCGATACTAAGTACGCTAGCATTCACATTTTTATCCTCAGAATAGTGGTATTTAGTTTGGTTTCACCTTAAACCTTTTCACATGTTTACTGGTTGTTTTAAGCTTATATACCCGTAGCCGAAAATACTCTCTGAATTTACCAAATCCGTACGCGGAATTCTCCACAATGAAATGTCTGATTCACTTGAAATGATTCACACCCGATCCATTAGTTACTTCCTTTCAACGAATTTATAATCAAAGATTAACCAAATATCTGTCACTTCCTTCACTCTGTTCCGCGAAATCCTCTTCTGCTCCCGTGTGTGAGTGAACGACAAACTTTTGTATGAGAAGTGTCTGACTAAGGATGTAGGTATGATCATAAATCATGACAGAATTCATCCGCCTACCAAGGGCTTCCATCGCCAGTATCTATATTGCCGGAGCTGACGTTGAATAATCGACGGAATTTTTAATCTTTCTGCATGCGCACACGGCTAACTTTTATCGTTATTCACAATTGCAGTGTTTCGCACACAATTTCGCACCATTTTTTGAGCACCATCATATTTTGGAATGTCCAATGTATGCTCGGTTTGATGGAATTCTTAGATGGACGCTTTCCTTCCGCTTGTTGCAGGATCGACACCGAACGTCAACTCCTGCTGTGAGCCAGTCGATACCAGTAAAATATGCGTCAGCACGGAGAAGGTCGCCACCTACAGTGAGATGATTGCGGAAAAGTTTCATGGCTTCAGCGAAAAACTTCTCGGTCATCATCGCTCTGATAGTGACACGTCATCGGCACGGGCAAAAACTGGTAAGGATCAGAATTATCTGGAATCACCTCCCATCCCCCAGAGTCAGAGTATCATCTTTATCGTCACATTTCCACGAAGTTAATAACTCTCGGACTGTCCTTTGAACCCTTGTATTATGAGGAAGCCTTGAGGCATGTTGTAATTATTATGATTATCTGTGCTTACGACCCTTATCCCTTGACCAAACTCTCATGTGGTTATCAAACGCATGTCCTTCGAACTATTACGGGTAAGGGTTTCTATTGTTGTACAAACGTTATCAATACCTCCAAAGGCACCGTTCACCCGATGCTGACGATAACACATACTTCGTATTCGTGTCACGAAGTGCTCGGGAAGAAGTCGACCGACTCGTCACCATCCCACAGCCAAGTATCGCGCAACTCGTCGCGCAAGTCCAACAATTCGCTACTGGTGAATAATGGCAAACTTGAAGGTAAATTTATCGCCCAACCCTCCCCCGGAATCCTACAATAGCTGGCGCGAGGATGTGCAGTCATTTGACGTGATTGTTTTCGTATTCAAGCAGATGTAAGACATATCGTACGGAAATCCAGCACCATCGATGTGCATCAGGTGAAAGTCTCGCTGAAAGACATTGTCTGCTATCTGTCGTTGTTGGAGGCTGGACGACCGGAAGACAAACTTGAATGTAAGAGAATGACAATAGACAGATTACGACTATATATGAATTATGAAATGTTCTTGGTAGTTATGTTTCGCTTGTATGACACGGACGGTAACGGCGTGTTGGATACGAACGAAATGGACAGCATCGTCAATCAGATGATGACCGTCGCCGAGTATCTCGGATGGGACGTGACTGAATTAAAGCCCGTAAGTTTGCCCAAGCCATATATAATCCAGTTTTATACCCAATTTGTGATTAGTTTGCGGTCTCAGATCAATACCGTAATTGTGGGCTTAACTTTTCATCACACTTGAGGCCGAAATTGTGGGGCA
This sequence comes from Mimaenictus wilsoni, assembly GCA_027575185.1. Taxonomy (NCBI): domain Eukaryota; kingdom Metazoa; phylum Arthropoda; class Insecta; order Coleoptera; family Staphylinidae; genus Mimaenictus; species Mimaenictus wilsoni. The sequence continues at coordinate 1,495,580 of JAODAC010000008.1, read as the reverse complement.
CACGCCTCGGAAATGTATTAAGACCGCGACAGCGTAATCATGGCCGGATTACGTGCATACTGGCTGATAGCTTTGATGAAATAAACCTCACTGCTGCCAGGACTTAGCGAGTGCCTGCTGCCGAAAGCCGGACACGGGAAGAAGTGCGCCTACTTCCACTTTTGATGAAGTCTAATTGTTGCCCTCAGATCCTGCAGGACATGATGGTGGAGATTGACTACGACGCCGACGGGACGGTGTCCCTCGAGGAGTGGAAACGTGGCGGGCTGACCACCATTCCCCTGCTGGTCCTCCTCGGACTCGATACGAACGTCAAGGAGGACGGTAATCACTTGTGGCGACTGAAGCACTTTAGCCGCCCGGCGTATTGCAACTTGTGCCTCAATATGTTGGTGGGGTTGGGGAAGAAAGGACTTTGCTGCACGTGTAAGTAAAATTCAAAAGGTCGTACTTTTTTGCCCAAGCTAATGTCCAATAAGCGTTTGAAACTAAAATGGCGCGCAATTACACTGTTGCAGTTTGCAAGTATACCGTGCACGAACGCTGCGTGCAACGAGCGCCTGCGAGCTGCATAGCGACGTACGTAAAGAGTAAAAAGTCGCAACAAACTTTGCAACATCACTGGGTTGAGGGGAACTGTCACGGCAAATGCGCACGGTGTCGAAAGCCCGTCAAGGGTGGTATTACCGGCTTACACTGTCGATGGTGCCAGATCACGGTAAGTCTTTACAACTTTACAACATTTCAACTACAGGAACTTTCTTTTACTTTTACTATATTCTCTAATTTTTTAAATCTACCAATAAGTTGCTAAAATGTGATTTTCACTAAGATTATGTGTTTAAGTTTGATCAAATATTTCGTAAAACAAAAACGATGTTGATACTATCTGAAATGCACTTTAATATATGTTACATCAACATTTTCCGGGTGTATATATATATCAGTCAAATACCAAGTTTATTTTATTACATTTTCATAATCTCGAAAAGGAAAGAAAGTTTAACAAAGTATATAATGTTTATCAATATGTGTAAATACTTTGTTACTGTTGAGAAAAATGCATTTTCATATGTTCCAAGGGTCAGCCCTATATCACTTTGAAACATTACTCAAATATGTACCCCCAATGGGTATCGCCCCCTTTCGAAACATCAAAACATATTTGATAAGCACCACGGACCGGATGTTTATAGTCACCCAGGATTTCACGCCGCTTTCGAAGATTGTGATGGGAAATAAAGTCAGTACGTTGTTGAAAAGCTAAACATTTCCCAAGTTAAAAAAATAAATATCTAATAAATCAACTTATTGTTAGATTAATTTTAGACTTATATCGCGCGTCCCGAGAATTTTTTGTACCATCAAAGCTAACTTGCAATTTGTCGTCTTACAAAGCTAACTTGCATTTTGTCGACCTATAAACTGCAAGTTGGCTTTGTTAGTTTCTAAAATAACATTTCCAATCTGACAAAAAAAGTGCACGCTCATGCTGTGATGTTACTTCTGTTATAACAACATTTTCATTTCATCCGGTATTTTGCTATATTTTATAATGTTTCTAATCAACGTAAATGCGGCAAAGTAATATCTACGGATTATATAAATGTTTATCTTATTTTCGATGCGCTCGTCGTTTTTGGGTATTTCGTCGAGGTATTTAATTCTGCATATCCAATTTCAAGGTACCAGTATCACAGACATTTCTAAACAGGGATACATTGAAATCAAATGTTTATAACGCTTAGAATTAATGTAAGGGTATTTTGCCTACATTTCCTTATTCTCTAGCATCATTCGGTGATACCATTGTTTTCTTTATTTTTCACTCCTAAATTCACAGAAAGAAACTTAGAAACTTAAACCAAGTAATGTTGTTGTGACACGTTTGCCTTGTCTTATCAAAATGTGAGCTTCTGTTAAAAGATACCCGAATATAGAACACTTGGTGTAAAAATATTTCCGATCCTACAAATGCATTTTGTTTTCATGTTGTGATGTTGCTTCTGTTATAACAACAATTCCTGTTTATCCGATATTTTACTATATTTTATTATTTTCACAGTCAACGTAAATGCGACAAAGTGATATATCCTGATTATATAAACTTTTATGTTACTTACGATATACTTATCGTTTTCTGAAGTATTTCGTCTAGATATTAGATTCTGCAATAGAATTTTCAAGGTGGCACAGGTGCCTCAAAATCAAAAATACTGTGATAAATTATAATTTCCTAAAGTGACATATAGAAATTTCTAAACAGAGATACATGTTGTAAATCAAATATTTGCTTTTTGTTCGTTAATTAATTTAAGCGCATTTTGTCCACATTTCCTTATTCTATTCGGGGATTCATGGAAGGAAACTTAAACAAACTGGTGTTGTTGTGAAACGTGTAACTTGTCTTAGAATAACTTTTTACAGAGACGCAAATTTTCCTCATTTTACATTTGTGCAAATCCCAGAAATGAAATTGAGAAAATGCAAAATATTATCTTTAATTTAACTTTGAGATTCTTCCACATTGTTGTTTACTGCAAGACTATTTCCGGTGTACTGAAAATGCGTTATATAATCTAAAAGCATGATACTTCGAGAAAGAAATAAAAGCCAATGTTATAAATATGTTTATCTTGTATTTAAACTAAATTTTATCGTACTTTATGTCTACAAATTGCAAGTTAGCTTTGCAAGTTTCCGCAATAACAACATTACCGTTCTGTCCACAGCTGCACAACAAATGCGTCTCGTCCGTGCGGGCCGAATGCGGAATGGGTGAACACGCCGTGCACATCCTGCCGCCAACGGCTATCTGTCCAGTTGTCCTCGATCGGCAGAAGTCTCTACAGAAACGCGGCTCGAAATACGGGCATGAAAATGTAATTCACCACCTTCTCCTTATCCGCATCCTTCCCATTCTCCTCAAACTCCCGCTTTTCATTCACTCCACTAAAAGTTACCACCGCCTGTCACCTCGACAGACATCGTATTTAATATTTCCTCTTTCCTTTTTTTTTGCTTGTAATAACTTAGACTTCAACATCCGCCCCTTTTCTAATATGTCACAGGGTCAGACGACGAAGCAACCGGCGATGTCTTTCCAGATCACACTCACGCCGAACGCCTGCCCACTGCTGGTGTTTATCAATCCGAAAAGCGGGGGACGGCAGGGTGGACGCATTCTTCGCAAATTCCAGTACATCTTGAATCCACGACAAGTGCATAATCTCGCCACTGGCGGTCCCATGCAGGGTTTGAATCTCTTCAAGGACGTGCCGAACTTCAAAGTGGTTTGTTGTGGGGGCGATGGGACTGTGGGTTGGATTTTGGAGACTATGGGTATGTTGTCAGCGCAAGGGAAGGGTTATTTGCGACGTTTTTGAACGGTTTTTCATGTAGATAAAGTGGAATTGGAATGCCAGCCGGCGGTGGCGGTGATTCCGCTGGGGACCGGCAATGATTTGGCGCGCTGCCTCCGATGGGGAGGCGGATATGAGGGCGAGTCCGTGCACAAACTGTTGCACAAAATTTCGCGCTCGACGCCGGTGATGCTCGATCGATGGCTGATCGAATTATCCGACACCTCGCCGCCGGAACCGGGGATGACGCAGGCGGACACTCGAATACCGTACAATATCATCAACAATTACTTTTCTATTGGAGTTGTAAGTAACTCCTATCAGTACCTATTTTTCTTTCTTATTACTTCGAATGTCCAATGATATTGGACTTTTTAACACTTTAGCACCAGTTTTAATACTCACTTATGTTCGATACTAGCAGATCCTGCGATCAGATGAGTCTATTCTCCGATGGACGATTGTTCCATTGACTTAACATCATTCACAGTGTCCCAGTGGACCAGTAAATGTAGTCAAAATTGAGAGGTTTATTATGTTCCAAACTTTTCTTGATATTTCCATTCCTTCACCTTGCGCTATTTCAATAACTAGAACACTTGGGTTTGCACTCAAGAAACATTTATGTACATACTAAAAACTACCGCTCTGAAGTTAGCTGCTAGACCTAACTACAAAACTTTATTAGCGGAGGGAGGTGAGTTTTCGAGTGTAGCACCTTTCCTTTACATATCAGGTAAATTAAAATGTACAAGTCTTCGTCTTCGAGGGTGAACATGTAATCACTAAGCAAAATTCATGAATGTTCAAAGAAATTAATTAATTGTAACTGGAATTTAACTTTAACTACATTTATTGTTCCAAGAAATATACAGTGGCACTATGAGTGGTAAATTTAGATGTACCGGATCCCCTTCGAACAGCTTCGAATAGCTTATTCTTGTTCCTATAGACGTGTCTTAAGATAGGAACACTCAGCTTGATACAAGATTTTATTTCTTTTGTTATCTTTAACCGTATATTTGTAAAGCTTGGCCTTACGCTCAAGATATGTTCATAAAATTAAATAAATTAGGTACTTAGTCTTCCCTTATGGAGTTAGGAACTTCAAATTTGACTAAATTGTATTCCTTAAATCATATAATGCAAACAATCCCTTTTATATGATCTAGACACTCATATACCATCCATGGTACAGCCCATCTAAGCCCAAATACATGTGTCCCACTAATGTTACCCTCCCAAAATCCGAACACAAGGCTATTAATGCCGCTAAAACAAACAATACAATTTTAGGATGCTGCAATTTGTGTAAAATTCCACTTGGAAAGAGAACGCAATCCTGAAAAATTCAATAGCAGAATGAAGAACAAACTATGGTACTTTGAATACGCAACCTCAGAACAGTTTGCCGCTTCATGTAAAAACTTACACGAAGATATAGAAATTATTGTAAGTTTTCTTGTAAAAGTTGTCCTCAATTTACTAACAGAATGGTTTTCCAGTGCGATAATGTATCTTTGGATCTTGCAAACGGGTCCCCATTACAGGGAATAGCCCTGCTGAATATCCCCTACACCCATGGCGGGTCCAACCTGTGGGGTGAGCATCTCTCCGGCTCACGTCGCAAGAAAAGCACAAAAAAGAAGAATAAGAAACAGAAGGAGCTCAGTACGCACAGCTTTAATTCGATCGACTTGAGTGTCGCCGTGCAGGGTATATATTCCAGGCGTCGCAATTCCGTTATCGTTAGACTTGATGTACATTGTGCGTTTGTAGATATCGGTGATGGATTGATCGAAGTCATCGGCTTGGAAAATTGCCTCCACATGGGCCGGGTGCGCACTGGGTTGACGGCGAGTGGGCGACGTCTGGCGCAATGCTCTTCGATTTGCATCAAGACGAAGAAGACTTTTCCGATGCAGATTGATGGAGAACCATGGATGCAACCTCCTACAACCGTACGTACATCCTTAACCAAATACCCAATCAAATTTAACTACTTTAAACGACTTTAACTACTCGAATTCGAATTCAACAAATATTAAACGAATATTTGTAAAACTTTTTTTCAGATAACGATAACTCATAAGAATCAAGTACCAATGCTGATGGCACCAGCACCTGATAAAGGACGCGGACTATTTCGCTTCTTCAGGAGATAGAGTACTTCACTGTCCTTTATCAAATCCCCTTATCAATTAACCGGCCTCAGAGTACGACTTATGAATTCATAATCATCGGCATCCGCCATCTTGGGACGCAGAGACCAGCCATTACATCTAGTCATTCTTCAGTATGTAATTAATAGCACTTAAGTCATCTAACTTTAGTATTTAGAACATTTAAAGATGTCGCAACTTCCGACTGCTCTGTCTGTTTATAGTTTAACTGCTTTTAATTAATTTTGTAACTAGTCCAATGAGAGAAATACAAAAAAAATCCCAAAAAGTAAGTATAAGTCGACGTCATTGGACAATAAATATAGATATACGTCCTGGACGTACAAAAAATGTAATTAATTGAATTTTCAAAGAGAAAATAATTAGGGACCATTTGCACAGATTCGAGAAATAAAACAAGCACAGAGGAAAACTCACTCAAACATCCAAGTTATCTATACTTTCATTTCTAAAGTGAATTAAAACTTGAAGTAGCGTTAGTTAAAGCAACTCTTCTGAAAGATTTGCACACAAAGTAACGCTTTATCGGCGATGTCATCGTATAAACTGTGTTTATCCTATACTCTTGTAATTCTCAATCGAAATGCTAAAACTGAAATCGTTTGGGAAGCATTGTTTTATGTAATATAACAATTGTATTACTCTGAAAAGTATTATAGCGTAAGTTTTAGCGCAGTGCTAAATGTTTGCTAAATTGCAACTTGTACATAAAACATCATAATACAAATTATATTGTAATATCATTTCGGCGAAAGACATTAAAATGGTAGCAGAATTTATTGGTGCATACGAGTAGGTATAATCGTATTATAACAATATATTATCTATACTTAGGAATCTATAAAATTTGGTCCAACCGGGAAAAAAAACAACTTGTTAATTGAATGTGATGTGATTACCCTTATCTATGTAATGAAATTAAGTCGAGAAATTTGATAGGTGCGCATTTAAACCGAAATTTGGTGAACACAGAATTATACATATTGCTAGATGTACAAGTATTTATTAAGTAACATGCAAAAACACTGAAATAGTCATTTGATGATACTATCAAAAAATGTAACAACTATCTATGATATTAGTATGTAATACTTAACTAGGTGTTATCATTGTTTCGAATGTTATCGGTTAAACGTAGTTTTTAACTGCCATGTTACATTGCGTTCTTATTTCTCAGTTGTGTGCGTTCTCTCATCAAATTGATACAAAACAATTGATAAATTGCTGCATAGCTTTAAAAAACAAACTATTGAGATGAGAAGAGTATCGATCATTCTATCAAATAATTAATATACAAAAATATAAATATATATAGATTATGATATAATATACTAATTGTAAGTATATAACTACTTATAAGCAGAATATATGAATATTGATGATTTATGAGAAACTATGAAATTATTCAAATACAATATCCAAACATTTACAATTTGTGTTTCTATATGACCAGTTTTATGAGCTTTGTATCACTTAATCCTAAAATAAGCTAAAAATGATATCTAATGAAAGATTTCTATGGGAAAATTTAAAAACATCCTGAAAACGTTTAATAGTTTCGAGAAAATAACAAAAACAATTTATGAATGTAACTAAAGTAAAACTTTTTAAAAATATTTTTGCATTTTTCTTAACTTAACTTAATTATCTCGAAAGTTAAACATTGTTTTGGGGATGTTTTGCATTTTCCTATTCAAAATGTTGTTCTCTTTCAAATGAGACCATTTTTCCCTGATCTGAAGTAGACATACATTATGACAGAAAATCAATACAGTGTTACCAATACAAAAGCGTAACTAAAAACTGCGCCCTCTATAAACTATTTACATACTAATAGTACTATGTAAATCTTTTGTTTAAAACCCGCTTTAGAAAGTTGTAATTTTCGACTGTATACTAATAAAATAATATTTTCTCGACCTGACATGAAAATTGATGGGTAGTTGGGGGGTCATATAATTTAAGTTAAGAGTTCTTGAAAGTTAAGAGGACCGGGTCCGGCCGGTACCATGTAGCGGCAAAATGCTAAAACGTGAAATTCAAATTTTGCCCTAAAATATTTTCTAATCTGCATGTTATAGAATACCCATCCTTGTACGGATTGATTCCTCATTAAATATAATTTGTTTTAATATGCACATTTATGCCTAAATGTTGCGTATTTTCCGAGATATGTCGAGTATTAGGTTTTTTTCATATTTCCCGTATTGCTAAGATTATAAATCATACCCCATTCGAATCAGCGTGAGAATACCTTCAAACTCCTGGGATAGTTTTTCATTTCATTACTTAGAACCGATATAACTCGTGAAAGTTGAGTCTAATATCGTCGATGAATTCACTGACAACTTTCATGAGTTTTAATATCAGTTCTAAGTAATCAAATAAAAAACTATCTCAGGAGTTTGAATTTGCAGGTATTGCAAAGTCGCATTTTTTGTTAAACTAATAAATATAAGTTTCTCCACTCGTAAAGAAAAATAAAGTTAATGTTTTTAATAAGATTATCCCTATATCCCAAGACTTTACACGGCGTTTTTCTTGCGGAACCAATAACCTTTCTCGACACAAAAGGAAAGAGAAAACGAATGGTTGCTTCGAATAACATTTCTAAATTTATACATCAAAATACTTCAATTGATGTCAAAAATCAATCGAAGACTTCCTCCATTCCAAATCGTAAACATTCAACAAACACCGCAAACAACGTATTCAATTTTTTTGTTCTTTATTTTTCAACATTTCTAACACATAGAAAACGTTAACCTATAGCTTAAGAATCAGCAATGGTGACCTCAACTTCTACACCAGGTTCAATCGAGATGGAGGTGATCTGCTTGACAATCTCGGAGGGCGAGTGCAGATCGATGACACGCTTGTGGATCAACATGCGGAAACGATCCCAGGTCTTGGAACCCTCACCACAAGGTGTTTTACGGGTGGTGATACGCAGCGTCTTGGTGGGCATACGAATCGGTCCCTTCACACGCAACTTCTGCTTCTTGGCGCCGGAGATCAGATCGCTACAGACCTTCTCCAACGAACGGACGTTGCACGACGTGAGCGTGATGCGAATGCGGTGAATGGGTGCCGTCTCCTGGCCGGGTTTCTCGGGGTTATCTCCCTTCATGGTAGCCTGAAACATACGAGCCACGTTATTTACTTTTGAGGTTATACAGTAAATAATTGTAAGTTTTTAAACAAAAAATACACATACTTCATGTTAGGATAAATCTCTAGATTGAATAGAAAAAAACACGTGAACTTACCATTGTTGATTCTTGTAGAAATGAATACTCTGGTCGAGATAATCAAAGAATTTGATCAGCGCTGAACCAGATGCGGTGCACACGGATCAAGCCACGAACAAAATGGCAGAGTTTTGTGTTGATCGGCGTCGTGTAGATTCGGATAGTAGTTTCAGTGCTACCAACTTATATTTAGAAAAGTAACTAGATTATAATTTTAACTTTGAAAATTTAAATTTAAATTAATTTTCTCATATTACTTATTATGATGATACTATTCTGGTTTATTTTAATAATTATAAATTCATTCATTTAGAAAACAATAATAATGCAGTCCGTTTATTGATTAAACAAGGCGTTGCCATGAAAACGTAGTAAATATCGCATTTTCAGAAAATATTCTGAGTGAACACCACGCAAGTGTCTGATTTTACATTATTATACAGTTTTTCGCAAAAAAAAAACATCAAGATGCTAGCCAGACGTAAAGTTCCTCGGGCAATGGGGGACCATACGTATGATTCTTTATTATGTCTTAAATTTATGTTTATATCTGATTTGTATTTTTAAAGTATTGAAGAGTGTAATCATACTTTAAATGGGGTCCCAATTCATTATCACCCACCAACTGCCATTGAGGGCAAACCAATAATAAAAGTAGTCCACGGGACTGGCGAAATTGAGACAGTCATCATTCCAAACCCAGAGCCATTGGAAATACCTGGAATACTCGAACGAACATGCTTTGAACGTTTGAAACAACAGGCAACAGTTTTAACGACCGAGGAGAAAAACGCTCTGTTGCGAGATGCCGAGCAAAGAAAGCAACAGCAGCATGTGGAATCCGATCAGCGAAAGACAATGCTGAAGAAACTTCAAAAGAAAGCTCCTGAAAAAGGGTCCATTCTCGACGAAGCCGAGTTGGAAGCGATGAAAAAGAATCAGTATATGTTGCAACGTGCCCGAGAATTACGCCAAGAGCAAGAAGATGAGGTGAAGACTCTAAACGGGATTATTTTAGCCAGTAAATGTCTTGCTATTCGTGAAGCTCAAATAGCAGAAAAGAAGGTAAAGAGAAAACCTCTTTATACACCTAAATCAATGACTTCATTTGCATTTTGTTTTTAATGTTTTTCTTAATGTTTGAACAAAATCTAGGCAATTGAAAAAGAACTTGCTGATGAAGATCGTCGGTTAGATCTTATGATGGAACAAACTAGGCAACGTGCCATTGCAGATGAAAAGAAGAAACAACAGGAGGAATCAGAGCGCAATCGAAACTTTGTCAAACAAATCAAAGATCAGCTGAAAGTGAACGAAATTCAGGGACTCATCGAGCGCGAGAAACGCGAAGAGGAAGCGCGAAACTCCAACAAATTACTTCTTGAGTTTCAGAATGCGCAGGTACGCGACATCGAGGAAAAGAAACGCAAACAGCGTGCGACCCGTGAAGGACTCCGCCAGGCGGCCGAGGATGCTGAAAAATTCAAGAGGATGAAAGAAGGAGAGGAGCGTTTGATAGACATTAGGGTAAAAGAAAAGAAAACTTGGTATGCACATGTCTTGATTTTTATTTTCAGCTTAAAGAATTTATGGAAAAGAAGGAGCAAATGGAAAATGAGCGAAAACAACAGGCCGGTATAATGAGGCAGTGTAAGGAATCGGATATTTTGCGGCTTGGTGAAAAAGTACGTGAGGCAGAACTGGTTGCATTGAAACGCGATGAGATGAACGTCTTTCGTCTGCGTGAAGAGGTAAGTACTGGAACACATTCATATGTCTAGCCAAACAAAATTATATCTTTCTAAGTGTATTATTAATCAGTTCACTTGGTAAAGATATTTTTAAGTTATCTTATGTTAATATCTTTTTTAAACTTTACATAACATACAACTACGAGTAGTCGTGCTAATTTGCAGAAAATGTCGATTTCTTTTACAACAGCAATATTTTCAAAAATAACCAATACTTTACTTTTTGGCATCGAAATATTAAAACTTGAAAATATAGATACCTATTAGTATCTAAAGAGTCTGAAAACTCGCATGGCACCATCTTCTAACAGTGACTAGTAGAGGTGTCAAAAATTTAGTCGATAAAGTGTCGATACTCTGACATCGAAAATTTGAAGGCTTGCACGTATCGATACTTGTTAAAATCGAAAGTATCGCCATCTTCTTGAGTCTAGTGTCAAAACATACATGTTTCCTATGTTTTACAAGAAATGTCCTTGTTGAAAACAAAGTTTTCAAAACAGGTGCCATATATGTATGTTAGTAGTAGAATGAAGTAGAAATTTGCAAAAATTATCAAAACATGACTTAATAATACGTATATCGATATTTTTGACATTATTACTAGTACATATGGCATTGGTACACCTTTTTTGGTGTCTCCAGCCCTTGTACGTTAATGTCTCAACGTGGACCCTGTGTTTAGGAAGGTTTTGATGATTGACTCAACATGCGTGGACACTGATCACTTATAAATGCAGTGATCGCCCACGATCGCAAAAAATATTTTGAATGAATCCGAAAATTATGTCCCTCCTGTTTTTAAAACGCTGGCACTCTAAACGTACTAGTAGATTACACTATTTAAAGCATGACATGAAGTAGTAAGTTTTGTAACACTTTTTATTCTCAAAATTCAAAATGGCACCATTCAAAGGGACTTTTTGCAATTATTAAGTTCGAAGTCTTCGTATTTTCACTTACATTGGAAACTTACTACAGTTTACGTGAATCAAATCTTCGCGATAATTTATACATACGAAAATATTGCTCTTCTACGTTTGTTATAAAATTCCTCAAAGTAGACTTATCAAATTAATTTCAGGCTGAACGTGATTGGCGTAGAGCTGAGATAGCAAAGGCGAAAAAACGACAAGAAGACAACGACAAACTACGCATTGAGCGCCAGAAACAAATCTACGACATTCGCGAAGCGCAATCATTAGAGATCGCCAGAGACCAGGAGCAATTCCAAAATGTAGACGTAAAATTTCACATTAATCATTCATTCCATAATGTAAATATTTAACAGGTGTGCAAAATACAACGCGAAGAATATGAACGCGAGAAGGAAAAACAGAAGGAAGCAAAACTCCGCGCCGAGCACAATCGTCGCGAATTGCTCAAGCAAGTTAACAGCAAGGAAAAGGAACGCATCGACCGACGTCGGCTCGCGATGGAAGAGGGCGAAGCAACGCGTCTCGAAAACGAACTTCGCAAACTAGAGCTAGCTGAAACACTCGACCGCAAACTAGCGACCCTTGCGTAAGACCTATCACCCTTCCAATCTCCTTATATAAAAATATTTCACAATTTTTAGTGAAAGCAACATTCCGGAGCGTACAATGCAGGATATCAGACGACAGGCTGACAAGAAGATCCACTCGCGAATCCAGTAACATTCACGTTTTTCAAAAACATCCCGACCGCAAAATTCAAAACAAATGAAACCAGAGCAAATGAAGGTAAAACAGTAATAATGACATTACTAAAATTTAAAGAAATTTAATAGAAAACAAACCAAATTAAATTCAAAATCGACACATCAACGACAAGAAAACTACAAATTAAAAAAATATTTAAATGTCGACGCTGTTCGGTGCCTGCAACAATACCAACTGAGTAATTAAGTTATATCACGGCGATTTACATACGTGTACACACACACAAAATTACTTACTAAGCAACATTTCGATAATTATTACCAAGCATCACATCTGAATATATATTGATACCCCCTAGAAATTAGCACAGCAAATTTTCAAACACAAAGAGATCAAAAAAGTTTCATTATAGTCAGAAAATATGGGCAAATTGTTACAAATTCCGAGAGATAGAAAAGCATACAAATAAATATAAACATACAAGAATGAAAATTACCTTTTGTTGGAGCGACGAACTTCATAATCTGCTTACCAAAACCTAGAAAACATGGTATTTCGTTTGGTTGTTCATACAAAGCACGATAGTATTAATGTTTAATAGGTAATCATAGATATCATAATCATAATATAAGAGCATAATTATTTAAATATTCACTATCGAGTATAGATAGAATACGGTTTTGTGTTTTGGTTGTATTTGTGTCTGCGTGTGTCTTCAAATTCGTTATAAGTAAAAAAAACATGGTTAATGTAAACAATAGCATGATGTGAAATAATCTTGGCGTTGGACGTTGTTACAAATTCCTAGAGGTTTGGTTTTTGCGTTGCGAATGAGTGCAATATGCATGGCAACGAGATTCGCTCGACATAATACATAGTGATTCGGTTTTTAAGTCGCTCTAGGTCAATGTCCATAATCCGCAACCCCCTTCCGAAACAAAACACACCTAAAAATGTACAAGTGTTGCAGGATCCTGCAAGATGGTGGTTCTCGCCATTGAACGTTTACAGCCGAAAGAATTCCAGAATGCGTTTTCCAGAAACGATTACAACAATGTGAATATGCAGAGAACATGACAAAAAATATATATATATGCATTGAGCTACACAGACAATCCTGCAATATGAATTCATCAATTTATATAAATGGTATACATTATTATATCTATGAAAATATGAGCATATAGACGCTTCCATCGAAATAATACTATGAAAAAATCAATGAAACATTTGCAAAAAGGTCAAAAATGGTTAAATACATATCATTTCCAAGTTAATAAAAAAAAACATCTGATGAAATGTTAAATAAATGTGAATGTGTGGTACATTTTTGTAAAATATGGCCACCTGCATATTGCCACTATGCGAATCTTAAGCTAAACTTAAATCCCTTGCTGTAGTCTCAACTTTTCGACATTTTTTTCGTGTTTTATTTCAGTTTAGTTTTAATGTAAATTGGAAGCTATAATTCTCTCCTCGTGCACCTATTATATAATTTTAGAAGACATTTTAAATTTTTCTCTTCGTGTTTCAGCAATTCTATATACCTAGACGAAATGGCGTTGATTCTAATCCGCCAGAAACAAAAAAAGTTTGCAAACTATGTACAATGGTTTCGTATGTGTTTGTTAGAATTATATTTGTAGGTATTTTAAAATTTATTTGTTGTTATCCTAAATTAATTCGTTCGGTTTTCTCCACATTGTCTCCTCTCTCACTCGTATAAAACTAAACAAAATGTACGTATTTAGAGGAAAATTTCTCATGAAACTTCATTAAAAATGCGACAGAGACCCCAAAAAAAAAGCAAATAAAGAAATCTTATACACTAGTCATTGCAGAGAAATAATCCACAGTCTTATCGAACACTTAGTTAATACTTGCAAATGTCCGCTTTGTCGTGTGGTTCTCGCTGGCGTGGGCCGATCTTCAGGGCTCTTCTTCTCTCTTGGCGGTAGCGATATTTTTTTCGAGGGGAGAAGGCGGGTTTCCACCTAAATTCTACGCCCACAGCAAAACAGGCCACATACATGTTCAATAGCATCAAGAAGAGCTCAATAACGAACGATTTGTTCAAAGGAGACATGTTACGCTTGCTTTTATCATCGTCATCGTCACAAAACCTGCGGCCCCATCCGCGTCCTGAGCACAAGATGACATAAAATGGCAACATTTTTCAAGTGTTCTGTGTTTGTTTGTTTTGAGATTGGGCACACGCCGAATGTGGGTAGGGAGAGATGGGCGCGCACATTCGAAACAGTTTTTATCTGTAAAGTACACAAGAAAACACATTGATGGCGGTTGCAATTTGCATCGGACCCAGAGAGAGGTACTTGGTTTGTTTTTGTTTTGCCTGTAAATTATTTTTCAACCATACTATCTACAACCGCTGCGATACTCTCATCTACCGATTACCAGCCCTTTTTGCTACGTTACTTAAGAGTCAGGGAGAATAGCAATGAGTTTAATTATGGTTTCTGGAATACCGATTTTATTCTATTAATTTACACATGAATATAGAATACTTCATATCATAAACGAAAACATCTGTCACATAGCTTTGACTGTAAATAATTATAATTCCAAAATATGTGAGATATGAATACTTCAATATATTGTTACGACTTTGGATTAAATGCTGCCCCCATGACTCTTAAATATACCTGGCTAATTGTACTTCAATGTACCTACAAATTGAAGATAGTACGTTCGAACATCAACAAAAAAAACTATGGTTACATGTTACATTGAGATCAAATTGGTGGTAAGAGCAAATCATAGATAAGCGAGATACAAATGTGTCAAGATTTCGAACTTGGGGTGGTGGTGAGTGTGCGAGGAGGACCAATTAGATAACAAACGGAAAATATATAACGCCGCTTACGCGCCGGGCTGCCCACGACGCCGGCGGAATCTCGTTCGCTGGCTGTGTGTGTCTGCAATATCTAGTCGTCAAAACACAATGGCATCGAGAACAAGATAACAACAGCAAGAAGAATATAGAGAGAGCGCAAAAAGAGCACACAAATTATACAATGTCAATCATTTACAAACATCGATTAAAACCAACAAATCAATCAACAGTCATATAGAGATTATATCAGTCAACAAGTTCGTGCAGAAAATTGGCAAACAAGGCGCGTGCGCGGGCCGCCTAAAAGCGCACCACGCCGCTACTCTTTTTCTAATTGTAAGAAATGGAAGTGTCACAGGTATACACAAAAATTTGCCAATAAATTGGTGCACATTCGAATGTGTTTTTGTGTCATGTGTGTTGAGTTTTTTGAGGTTTGAGGATCGAAGAGCTCATGTCGAAGATCATGAAGTACACAATTTAATGGTAGTGATAAGCGTATGTGATAGAATAGCGAACTTCATTATAAAAATATGTATATAAAACCGAAGATGGTCAATCCGAAATCAAAATATATAAAATACATAAGGTACACAAAAAGTACAGGGCAAATCAGGGATGGGCCATTTGGCAATATTTGAAAGGACTACTCACGTGTGGTTTGTCAATGTTTCGGGTGGAGCACTATTGCGTAGGAGGGATGAGATCATTCAGTCGGAGGACGACTGTTGCGTCTGTGGCGGCGCTTGCTGTTGCGAACCCGGCGCGCCTCCGTAACCATAGCCAAAGTTGTACTGACCGGCGGCTGCGCCCTGGGGAACTGATGCTGTTTGGCCGGCTTGGGCACCATAATACCCTAAACACAAATCATGTTAGACCATTTGAAAATATCAATATCAAACATCGATCACGTGTCGCCATGCAGATATATCTCAGATATGGATATAATAAAGGGGGACTCGAATGTAAAGGTAGAATAACAATAGATGACAGTCGTTTGTATAACAAGGGTTCGAAAATAAATATTAAAGGAAATTCATAAAACTTACCAGGTTGTCCTTGATACTGGCCATAAGATTGCTGATATGCCGTCGTCATGGACGCCTGGGACGATTGTAGATTTGGTTGTGTACCCGTAGCAGGTGCATTGCCCTAAACATATATAAACCCATGAAGAGATTCGAACGAGAGACAATTGTTGACGAAATGAACGATATACGTAATTATATGACGTTCTTGGAAAATATACCTTGTTTTTCATTTGCGCCTCAATCAGCTCCGCTTCTTTGTGTTTGCCCAGACTGCGATAGTAGTCCGCCCATTGAGCACTGTAGTCTGGTTGGCCGCCCCCATTGGCAGCCGGTTGAGTCGCTGCAACAGCGGCGGCTGCCTGTGCCGTCGCTGCCTGTGGTTGCGCTGCTGCTGTATTTGTTAGATTGGGAGTTGGAGCTGCTGCAGGTGCTGCACCACCTTTACTTTTCGCCTAAAGGCACATTCATTCTACTATAGTATTCAGAGTTTATGCATAAGCACTTCACAAGATGCAATTATTTCCCGAAATTTCTAATACCAAAATTGAGAAAAAGTATCGAATCGTCTCGAATATATCAAAACAGGAAAGTAACGAAGGCACTTCTTGGTATCAAGAATATTTGAAAAGACTTTGGCGCCATCTACAAGCAACCTTTCATTGCTCTAAGTCTAGTTTACGTATCGATAGTTAAAATATCGAATCATCTTTGATACCCCTAGTTTTAAAAACGTCTCTCCAATGGCATAAGATTCATATTATTGAGAGAAAACTTTACGAGTCTTCTAATATAGCAATGAAATCAATAAAGTCACAAATAACAAAAATTTTACTAACCTGCTGCTCAATCATCTCCGCCTGCTGGTGCATACCAAGAGAACGATAGTACTCAGCCCACTGCAAAGAATAGTCGGGCTGTCCACCACCACCAGCCATCTGAACACCCGCCGCACCAACCGCCCCCGGCTGGGCACCGCTGCTGCCATCACCGCCGTTGCCCGACTGTTGTGGGCCGTTCCACTGCTGCTGGAAACCCGGCACACCCCAACCCTGTGGATTATAGCCCTGTGGGTCCATACCCGGATAAGCCTACGATTACAACGGCCATGCAACAAGAAAAAAAAATAATAGAAAATTGATATCGCTGATTAGCAGAAATGATCAAGCGCTGCATATCCTCGGTTGTAAATAAATATATAAACAAATGTTTCTACGGCGTCCCTTTAGAAAATCGTACTTACGGTAGGCAGGGCATTGTTGGCGTTGCCTCCAGCCGAGACAAAGTTGATCGGTATTTGCACTTTATCGCTGATTATACGCTTCGCCGCCTCGATCTGATCCGGCTCACCGCGAATTATGAAAGTCTTGTCGCCGCTCGGATGTGCCGGTGAACGTCGATCCAATTCGCAATGTGCTCCAGAATTCATATTGATTTGCTTTATTGTGTCACCACCTAGATGAAAGCATAATCATGTGATTAGATTCCGAGGAATACAATTATTGGGAAACTATGTGAGTATTGACTAGGAATTTCAGTGCAAATGTGGGAACAAAATGACTGGATTTGAAGAAAATGGCGAGAAAAAAGAAAAATTACTGGAAAAAAAAATAGCGGAAAAAGTAAAACTTCTTACCTCTCCCAATAATAACTCCACATTTAGAAGCAGGCACCGTGAAGGTAACCTCAGCCGATTGTCGCCGATCGTCCCAACCCTGATAGTCATTCCCCCCATTGCGTCCATTTCCGCGTCCATCAAACCGATCCCGATTGTTCCGATTGCCACCGCCATTGCGACCGCCACCACCGCCGTCATTGTCTCGCCGAATCACACTGTCAATCAACTCATCGATGCGCTGCCGCGCTTGCTCAACGTTCTGCGGCTTGCCTGACAAATAACAACGACGCTCGCCAGGGCCTTCATCTCGCGCCTGCTGGAATTGCACACGCGCTCCCGTCTCTGCCTGAATCTTCTTAATCATATCCCCTCCCTTACCGATTACGACGCCAACAGCGGCGCGGGGTACTAACACTTCTACCTCGTTTCCACCACCACCGCCTCCGCCACCACCACCACTGTTATAATCATTCCCACCCTGGAATCCACCCGCACCGCGATCGCCTCGATCACGGCCTCCACCTCCACCACCTTGTCCTCCGCCGCTACCACCACGGCTAAACGCCTGCATCTCCTTCTCGGCGATTAAATCGTACACCAACTGCTTGGCGTACTCGACCTTCGCAGGATCTCCGCTAATACGCAGTGGCTTCTCCTGTTCCTGATTGGGTCCATCCTGAATCACAACCATCTTCGCACCAGATCGTTCCTGCAGTTGTTTGATCGTTTCGCCACCCTTGCCGATGATCAACCCCACTTTTGGACCCGGCACCATAATCTCGACGAAATTACGCCCGGCATTACCATTCGCGCCTATATATACATGAAATTTTAATCATTATCTGTGTGGAGGTGTAGTTAATAAATAGGGTAACACAATAGAAGATTACTAGAATAAAAACATGGAATTAACAGAAAATAAGTGGAAATTCGAACGATTTGCCAAGTGTTACATAAATACAATTTGGTTAGCATGTGATACGTCAGGACATATGATACTAAAAGGACACAGGAGATTCATGCTTGGGAAATCGGGTGTGATTTTTTTACCCTGTCCAAGTCCAGGTCCCAGATCGAGCCCCGCGATACCCTCGGAACGACCGCGCTGGTGCACAATATTCATGATGAGCTCCTTGGCTCTGGTGATCGCCTCACGTGACCCCGACAGGGAGCACACGCGCTCTGGCTGACCAGCAGAGTCGGGAGCCATCTGAATCTTGCAGCCAGACTCCACCTGCAACCGCGTTATTTGTTCTCCACCCCTACCTATGACTGCAATAACACATCATTTATCAATAACAATCGCAGACTCCGTAAAAATGAACTAAAACCGATCAACAAAGCAGAAAAACATTAACTTACTCAGTCCAACCATCTTATCCGGCACCTTGATGTCCTCGTTGATCTGAGGCCCACCACCCAGGGCCGGCTGCCCCATACCTTGACCCATCGGCCGAGGGACATTCCCTGCCATCGCCGTAGCCATCTTCTTGTTGTCTGGCTCTAAAATTAAACCTTCTGTGAATACGTATTTCCATCGAACCCAGCGACGCTATCTTTGTTTGTCCAGTCGTGACAACAATGTTCATACAAACCTTGTCCATCCTCCAAGGGGCGCTTTTGTCCAGCGTTCGCGGAGGGGTTGATTTTCGCCGCGATCTGCGAATCGCAAGTGATGGTTTGTAAGCGTTAGAGAGGGTGAAATAAACGAGGAAATCAAGGCATATAAGAAACCGGGTGCACGGCGTACTTACCTGTTTCGCGCGCTGCAGGGCGGCCGCGAACGCCGTCGACGTGTTGAAATTCTGCTGTGGCGGAGGCGCTACCGCTGAATAGTCACTCATCTTTCACATGCACAGTGCCGACATAGAACATTCGAAACGCTGGGTGTCTCTTAGAACATGGAGCGCGTACCCAACGATCGCGTGAAGAAACTCCCGTTTGCTTTGCGGTGAGAGTGGAGAGCGCTCGCATCGCTCAGCGTTGTTAGGGGAAAATTTCCAGTGATTTTCGTTGCCAACCTTACAATTAAATCTATAAAATTTTAAAAATATATAACAAGAAAAGGCAAATGAAACTAAATAAACTCATCCAAAAACCAACTATAAATTACTCAAACCTTATTTATAACCCATTATAATGACACTTCTATTAAAAAAGCATAGTATTATTATTTTATTTTCAAAAATAAACGTTAAGTAACCAAGATGCTCACAATGTTGCCAAACAAATTCACCTCCAACTTTAATAAAACAAACTGAGTAGTCTAACTTATGGCAATGTTCTAAAAATTAAACATGCGTGAGTATAAATAAAAAAAAATACTAATTTCAGACGCGTATATTGAATTAAATGCGAATTATTTTAATTTGAGGTATTTGCGCCTGAACGGTTAGGCAACATTGTAATTCGTTAGCGGTGCGCTCGCAGCGCTTTCTTGTGGTGCAAGTTGTACCGCCATTTTGATCGCGTCCTCGCTAGCGCAGCGGCTTCGGGACGCGAAGAGGCCTACCGTTCGCCTAATCGACGTCAAGTATTCACCAGGAAGTTCACTAGAGTGCACCGTCTGCGCGACTATTCAGTGTATGTGCTTAGTTGTTCAACGACCCGAAACTCAGCGTACCGCCGCCGCGCGTGTCAATGGTGTGCGTAAAGTGCGCGCAGCGTTGGTTCCTGGACTTTGAGAAATAAATGTAAATAAATCCTGTTTGGAAGCCGCCAACGTATCAATTCAGGTTAGCGCTTCATTAACAGTTTACCGCCTAATTTCAATCACCAACATTGCTTTAGTTATCTCCAAAAATGATTTTCAAATGTTTGTTTTGATTGAGCTTCGTTTTGCATCATAGGGTTATGAATAATTCTTGACCATCGCAAGTTTATTAAAAATCGTTTCTGGTATAGTTTTATGGGATTTTTCTAACGTTTTGAAGAATTAGCTTAAATTAAGTGTTAAATGTTAGTTACAAACATTTTCGAATCATATTTTAGTCGTTTATTGAGTTATTAGTTTTGTGGTATTGTTGAAACAACATTGATGTTAGTTATCTATGGGTGAATTTTGTTTTGTTTAGAAAAGTTCACAATGTCGGAAATAGTCTACCCTCCCGGCTGTAGGCCAATCACAGACGACCTCGGCGCCGATGAGCTCATTCGCCGGCTGAAGACGCTCGCCCACACTCTGCAGGCAATGGGACAGGATGAGGGTGCATATCAGCAGTACATCCCGCTTGCGTTGCACCTCGCTGAAGAGCAGTTCCTCTCACATCCGTCGCGGGACGTCCAACTGTTGATCGCCTGCTGCATCGCCGACGTTCTGCGAGTCTACGCACCGGAAGCTCCCTACAAAGACACTGATCAGGTGAAGACAATCTTTCTCTTTTTAATCACCCAACTCTCGGGTCTAAAAGACCCGAAAGACGCGGCGTTCAAGCGTTATTTCTATCTGCTTGAGAATCTCGCCTATGTCAAGTCGTTCAACATGTGTTTCGAGCTCGAAGACTGCCAGGAGATATTCTGTGCACTCTTTCACCTTATGTTCAAAATCGTCAATGACGAACACTCGGGTCGAGTGAAGAGTTTCATGCTCGATGTGCTCTGTCCGTTGATCACCGAGAGCGATATTGTAAGCAATGAATTGCTAGATATTATCCTCATGAATATCGTCGAGCCGAGTAAGACGAGCAAAAAGAATGCGTATCTTCTCGCGAAGGAATTGGTTGTCAAAACGTCAGATACTTTAGAGCCGTATATTCAGGGCTTTTTCAATCAGGTGCTGATTCTTGGCAAAGAGGATAAGACATTATCGATCTGTGGCAAAGTTTACGATTTAATTTATGAGCTGAATCATATTTGTCCGCATATACTCTCTGCGGTCTTACCGCAGTTGGAGTGTAAGTTAAAGAGTCCTTCAGAGAGTGAGCGGCTCGGTGCGGTGGCTCTACTGGCTAGGATGTTCAGCGAAAAGGATTCAGAGTTGGCGCGTCGACATACGCAGCTATGGCGTTCTTTTCTGGGTCGCTTTAATGATATTTCTGTAGCGATTCGCACGAAATGCGTTCAGTACTCAATGCACTTTTTACTCAATCATCCTGACTTGCGTAAGGATATCACCGACACGTTGAAGATGCGTCAGCATGACGCCGAGGAAACCGTTCGTTATGAGGTTGTCATGGCGATTGTCACAACGGCACGGAGGGATTTCCAAGTAGTTTCGGACAGCGAGGACTTGCTCGAGTTTGTTAAAGAGCGCACATTGGACAAAAAGTTTAAAATTCGTAAGGAGGCAATGAGTGGACTTGCAATGATTTACCGCAAACATCTCTCCGATCCCGACGTGCCGAACGCTACTAAGAAGGCGGTTACGTGGATAAAGGACAAGATTCTCAACGGTTATTACATGGCTGGGATGGAGGATCGCCTGCTGGTGGAACGATTGCTGAACACGTGCCTCGTTCCTTACCAACTGCCAGCCGCCGAGAGGATGAAGAAACTCTACCATCTTCTAGGTACGGTTGATGATCACGCGCGCAAGGCGTTCATGGAGCTGCAGAAGAATCAACTGTGCGTGCGTAAGCTCGTGCTCGAATGGCTCGATCTTCATCGTCGACTGAATACGGCCGACGTGGCCAAAGAGTCGATGAGTAAGGTGACTTCACTCTCGCGATGTCTGCCCGAGCCTGTCAAGGCGAACGAGTTCCTCACAAAATTCTCCAGTCATTTACGCAAGGATTCGGCACTTTTAGACGCGATGGACACCGTGGCACGACCTTCAGTTGGTTGTCAGGAATGCTCAGAGGCGACTGCCGCTGTTTTGAAGAAGTTGGGACAACCGGTGATGACAAATCTATATTATAACACCGTGAAGATGCTCTTAGAGCGTGTGAGCAGTGTGATGGTAGATCACAATGCCATTAAATTGTTGGTGAGTTATGTGGATGATTGTCTTCGTGGTGGGAATACGGTTGAGGAAGTTGGTCTGCATCCAGCGACGGCGGGTGATCGCGGGCTGAAATTGCTCGTGATGTTGAGTAGTGTTTTTCCTTCGCATTTTCATCACACGGATGTATTGGAGGAGTTGATGGAGATGCTACATTTGGAGGATGAGAATGCGGCGCCGTTAATATTGAGCGTTTTCACATGGTTGGGAAAATACAAAAGTTTATGTAAGTATTATTTTTGTTCGTATATTTATCATTTAAACAGGTTTCGGATATTGATTTACAATTTAACATATTTCCCATTTTTTGGAGTAATAAAAACGGCATTTCTATTTAAATGCTTCAATTTTTGAAGGTTGAACATAAACTATTTGAAGCCAAGGACATAATTAATTATATATACTTATATCTGAAAACCAAATGTAATACTTTTATTACAAACTAATTATTTGAAGTAATTACAAATTAATTATCTAGGTGCAAGTACTCTGTTGCACCTAGAGACGTGTGCGGCCGAATACTTGTGTTCAGCTTCGACGGCACACTTTATTGCTGCCGCGCGAGCACCCACAAAACGTTATTCGCGCGCCGATGTCGCCCAATTGCAAAGGGTTAATACTTATAAAAGCTTCGAAAAACAAAACTATCAGTGATGCTTCCCGATAGTTGCATTAATTTTGCCATGCAAATGATGGTACATTTCGATACTTCAAAAAATATCGATACTTACAGAAATTTTGAAACATCTATTCTCTTATCAATTCCTTCCATTCTTTTGGTTTCGTGAAAATCCTGTCAGAATGTATAAATTTTTGCTGATTTATACACGAATTAGATTTATAATCCAAATTTAATATGGCATATTTAATATGAGGATATCAAAATTAATTATGATTGCTATTTATCTGTAGCTGAAGACTTCCCGCAACTAATGGAATCACTGGCCCCGATTTGCAAGGGTTTCGCAGAAACCGGCACACCGAAGCAGGCGAAACAGGCAATTCGCTGCATCTATGTCAATATGAGCGATTTGCATGATACACTTTTCCCTGCGATTCTCGAAACGACCAAGAACAATCTGGAACCGACGACTTTATACTACCGAACGGCGATTGTCACCCTTGGGCATATTGCTTTTAATGTTCCTGAGAAATGCAAAGTGCAAATTAAAAATATCGTATCTAGAAAGGTAATAAACATTAATAATCGAAGTTACTCATAAGATAATAACCATTTCTCTTAGTACTATACTGAATACTAATTCTCATCTTGATCTTACTTTTCCAGATCGTAAAAGAATTGTTAGTAAAAGATGTAAAGGACGGCGATGAATGTACGGACATGGAAACGGCGTGGTGCGCCGAGGAGGACTTGCCTGAGGAGACCCGCTGCAAGATAGAAGGCCTGAAGGCGATGGCGCGCTGGTTGCTTGGCCTTAAACAAGACATTGCATCCGCACAGAAGACATTCCGTATGCTGAACGCATTCATCCTACACAAGGGCGATTTGTTGCAGTCGGGTAAACTGTCGCCGGCGGAGATGTCGTGGCTACGGTTATCTGCCGGTTGCGCGATGCTCAAAGTGTGTGAACAGAAAGGCGTCGGTGATCAATACACCGCGGAACAATTTTACAATCTTGCGACGCTTATGACGGATGAAGTGAAGCAGGTGCGTGAACTCTTCGCGGCGAAGCTACACAAGGGTCTCTGTCGGGGTTTGCCAAACAAGTGTTTGCCCCTTGATTTTATGGGCTACTATGCGCTTGCTGGTAAAGAGCCTGATGGTAAACTGAAACTAACGATCAAGAATTACATGGTGGCTGATATTAATAAGCGGAGGGATTGCGTGAAAACGCTGACGATGGGTGCCGGCCAGATTGACAAGGCGATGAGTGAGTTGCCGCATATTCTGCCGGATTACATGTTGGTGTTTGCGATACCTGTGCTTGCACATGATCCGTCGTTTTCGAAGTGGGATGATGTCACAGACCTGCAGAAGGCGCGCGCCTGTATTTGGTTCATTCTAGAGCCACTTGTGAGCAAGAGTGAGTACTTTAGTTATGGTTTCTACAAGAATTGTATCGAACGGATGAAGAATCACAAGGATTCGCTACGACCTGATGATGATTCAATCAACTATGTAAGTATTTTTTCATTCCTGAAATCTTAAAATTTCGTTTTTCGCGATTTTATTGAAACGCCCTTTGTTTTTTTGCCCACGTGACTCCAAAAAAACTATGTCTCAGCAGTATTTCATATATAATAACCTGTGACACCAAAATCACAAGATTTCTTTTTTACATTTCTATAGAAATTATGGGCATTGTGCGATCTGACAAACGGTCTTCTCATCACGAAGACGATACACAACTACGAGATGAAGGACTTTCCGTCGGATACGCGTATCCCGGCGATGTACTTCATGCCACAGCCGGATTTCGTCAACTCGCGCGTCTTCCTGCCTCCTGAGCTGCAGTATCAGCCGAAGAAAGCTGGCATCACGCTGTCAATGATCAACGCCGAGCGCAACAAGAAGCTGAAGAGCAAACACGGCAAGGAGACGGGCATTGGACCGTTGGGCACCGACGTACAAGTGAGTAACATTTTTTTTCATTAGCCATTTACGAAATATCTATTATCACCTATGATTAAACAAATTCTATTTTTATTATTTCTATTTACCTCTATTGATCGATAGACCAGAACAACGATATGGGCAGTTTAATTACTACCTTACTCGTTAAAATATTTAATAACTAATCACTCTTGCGTGATCAACATGTATATTCTTGGAAAATCAAGATATATGAGTGTGTCAAGGCACTTTAGTGAAATATTTCAACATAAATAATAACGGTTTAACTAGCTACTTATAGAAGAGTAAATTATTAATTATATATCTACACATGGCAACTTTGATCATTATTGTTTTAATTGTGCGCATGCAGCCGCCACAAGTATTAATTAAAGGAATTGATGCACAGGTAAATGACACAATTTGATTAATGCGTTTTATGCGAAGGAAAGCATGAAAATAACATTTTTTTTTATTTCCGCAGCCTTCAGAAGCATCCGACACGAAGATTCAGGTCCCTGGCCTCGAGGATATTGACGAGCCACCCGCGAAACGTCTGCGCGAGCGAATAAAGCTCGAGATAGACAAGTGACCGGATGCCTCATTGTAAATATGGTATTTCTAAACAAACAACCCATCCTCCCTCTTTATTGATAACGCTGCGGATAATAGTCGATCTCCGTTACTCCACGAAAATCTACTTTCATCATCTACCCAGGAAAGACAAGCGAATGGGTCTACTCTACTTCGATTTGTAATGACGCAGTTCGTGAATTGAAAAACTTGTGGGTACCCTAAAAAACATTAGGGCACCTCTAGCTATTTATTCTCTCATTTTTTCTCCCCCCTTCTTTCAGTTTTAACAATATTTTATAAACTATGTACTTGTACAATAAGAAAGTGCGTGAATGGTGCGAGGGTAGGTACTGGAAAGATTTTTGACGCTGTCTGAATGAGTGGAATTAGCGAGGTTGGGTGTTTCGACGAAGTTTTATTTTTCCTCTTTTAAGTTGTACAATATTTGCGCTTAAGATGCACGAATTCGTTTACTTTCCGATGTTATGTATTTATTTAACTTGTACTGGTCGGGACGTAAAGGGCTCCGAATTTTCCTTTTTGTTCGATATGATTCGTTGCAACTATTTTGAATATAAGCGCCAATTGATTTCTGTTTTGTTTCCAAGATGCGTTCATATTTTTTGCATCTATATTATGTGTAATTACATTTGGAGAAATATTTTTTTTACAAATGTATACTTAAGTAAAAAACATCTATACATAATAAGCCTGCGTTTTTCTTTACAGTCCTGTAATTTATCGATATTTTGTATAAAACTAGCAATTTTAAAAACTTAGCAACATTCCTTGTTTTATACGAATTTTGTGTTTGAAGCTAAGAAAAGTCACTTTCTAAACCACTGAAGGGGTCGTAATGAATCTGAAATTTCGTTTGGCTGACTCAAAAAGTACTGAAATATATTTTTTGCTTTTCAACTTCTGCAATAAATTTTGTCGTGGTCTATGAAAGTATCGGTATCGATATTTCAGTAAGACTTAATATATCAGTACCGATAAATACGTTTATTTTACTTACGACAATGATGTTTAAAATATATTTTTCCATTGGCAATTGATCGACCCGCTGGCTGCTTGTCTTCTTATATTAGGCCTATATAACCTATTTATCATCTCTTGATGATGATACCCAGGAACTTCTCCATTGAAATAGATGTTTTTCTATGGAGCACCGGATGTTGGGGACGCCATTTTTGCGGCTTTCGCTATTCTGTGGTTCCCCATTTGGTCTAGGTTGTGATTCCAGACGCGCGCTCATAATCTGGGATTTTTTATCCCGTAGCGTGTAGCCGAACATAATAGCAATCCTAATCAGATGCAAACTAGTCGTTGATAATATTCCAATGAGCAGGTGTCAGAGGTAAACGACTTTGGAGTAAAAGTAATCCTGGTATTTTCTCGTTTCTGTTCGATGATTTTGGTAAATATCGAAATTGTACATGTAACGTTATTTCTTGGAAAATCTAACATGCCCATATTTCAAATGTCATTCAGATGATAGTGAAGTATCGAATTTTCTCAATTTCTATACGAATCTAGACATCGATATTGCACCTTCGATATATCGATATTTATCGAGTTTTTATTTTTTATCACCGGGCCTATAATACGGTGATTTTTTGCGCGGTCTCATCCCATATGTAAAATATAGGTTGCTACACATTTGACTCAAACATTTTCATATCATAGGGTCGGGTATTTCTCATCTTTGCTTTTATGCGAAGCCTAAGCTACCAAACTGCAAAACTTCTCTATCCCTTAGACCCAGAGTACATTCATCACCGAACTGAAAAGAAGCAATGAATGCGATACGATAAATGGGAAAGATGGTAATTGTTGATGCCAAATGCCGTTTTTTCAAAAGTATCGATACTTCTGAAATTTGGGCACCAAAACTTCAAACATACCAATTTTTAAAATCATTTTTGAAATAAATTCCCATGAAGTCCACTACATCAACATCTAGTCTCTACTAAAAGTTTAAAATACCATGGTGATACTTGTTTATTTTAGTCGTTTTTGGCAACGAAATTAACATAGCATGACATTTGGCGAAAGGAATTGAATGGCAACGAATTCGGGTAAGTTTGTAGTATTACATGATGCGAATATGTAGATTGTGCGTGCTCATTAGGAAGCCAATATATTTGACGTAGCTTTAGGCGAAAGTAAGAATTGCACAATGTTACTGTGTATTGAATTTAATTTACGCTACTCTTCAAAACGTAACTTTCACCCATGTCTGCAAGAGTCTGCAATACTACTATCCTACCTTTTCTGTGCAAAGAAGTGGGAAATACGGCGAGAGGAATATTTTCGCGTTTAGTTTCACATTTGATGAGTAAGATTAAAACGAATATACACGTTTTGAAGTTTAGATTCATTCCAGTACGTTCCAATAATATTCTTGTTGCGCTTTTATTATTCTTATACGTGCGGTGAATCCAAGATTGTGTTCAGGTTTTTTTTTTTATTTATGGGTTTTCTGCGTGTGGATGCAACTCTTTGCAAGGCTCTCGGGCGCTAACAACTTCAACCTTGTGTGTGGAAAATGAATGTGGAATACAACCAGTGATGCGTGATAATCCGCGCGGCATTTGGTAGAAATATTTTGCCGTCCAGTGTTGGTTGGATGCAGCTACGGATAATTTGCATTTTTATGGATTCGTCTCCACAGTGACACGAAATTGATCAATAAACTTTAATAGTGTTTTTATAGAACAAGTTCAAACTGTTCAAGAATGGTGTATACGTGTGCAAGTAAGTTGATTGATTCTAATTGGTAATTTCACAAACAAATCATCTTAAATTTGTTTATTAAGTGAATTCAACAAATTGCTGCTAGTTAAAGAATGCATTGCTTAGTTTATGAATGTTTATTGAGAATACATTAACAAAGTAAACCAAAACCGCTTGATAAAAATGCAATGTAATGCTGGGAAATTAAGTTGAATTATTTTAATAATTTAAACTCATGTTTTTTATTACATTCGTAGCAACCCGTTTTGTAAGAATTTAAAAAAAAATTTAATATGAAAATATTGCTATTTTATGAGTTAAAATATTATTGAAAATAAAATGTATGTATTGTTGTTAAGAAAGGCGTTCGACATTTATATTTTAATGAAAACATTTTTTCAAATAAATTATTCAAATATTAAATTTTCAATAATTGCCAAACATGCAACTTAAACTATTAAATTGAAAAGACTAGTCAATATTTCATGATTAATACCGATGAGAAAAGAAATAAAAATGGTCACTGAATAATATATTCATTATACATTTCAATGGAGGCAAATGGTGGGTTCATTATATTCATGAAGTATATTGAGTAATAAATAACATTTATTAATTTCGATATAAAAATATTTCAAATATTTCCGTTATATAAGAATAAAGTGTCAGAATGTTGATCATAACAATTAGTTTATTTTGTACTGAAGACACTCAAAATTTCTATTTAACTTAATATTACTTATTAAACTATTGAATTTTTGATTTTATAAAACAAGTAAGTAATGTCTCAAAGGAGAGCCCAATGTCCGGCAATTCCCAAAAAAAGTCCCAATGGATGGACATCCTTAGGAAAGTAAGAGTACGATATGAATGACTAACAATAGGAATATTCATGAAAAAGAATACAACACTCTTTAAATGGGTTCAGGAGACAACTGAATAATATTTAGGCATATTTATAAATTAAATTCTGAATTAACATGGCTTAATATTTAATGCTTTTTAACGTTGTGATAGGAGATGTTTGTTCAGACGAATGAAAAATATAAATATAAACTTTCATCACTGTTTTAAGTGATTTTAAGAAAGAAACTCCAAAAAAATGATACTTCTGGATACAGAAGAAACTTATGTTTGTCCAGTCAAGTAACGGCGATGACTGATGGCGACAAAAGTCCGAGATTCAATTCCGTCGGATATAGAGCAAAGATAATTGTTTTTGTAAGTAGTATTATTCTCTTGAGGATGTGAGGGTGCCGGTTAATTGTGAGTGATAGAGTGTTGATGATATATACACAGTTTATTATAAGACACATACGAAACGTTTACAAACACACAACAAAGAATACAGTACAAATCGCGAGGTAGTGGAAGAGATCTTGACGGTACGAAAGCAGCAGACTAAGTCCCGAGACTAGGAAAAGAAAATACATTGCAGCCGCGGGTGTAGAAAAAGGTCGGTTCAGGTAGAAAATACTGGCGGGTCAAAGAAGAACATGCAATGGTTAGTTTGGGTTGGCTTAGGACGAACACTTGGTTAGTGAGACTTTTGGAGGAACAGTTGTGGGAATAGAGGTGTAGAAAAGTAGGTGAAGAAATGCAAATACTAAATATAAAGGGCTCTATACCGAAACCCCGAATTCTTTATTGGCACTCTTGACTTTTCAAGTACGGTTGATCGCACCTTCATTGTTAAGTTAATCGTTTACAACACCGAAAAAATAATTTATGCACTGGGTGTTGCAAACCCGGTTTTTCTACCTGGCCGCGCTATTAAATGAGAGAGACTGGACAGTCGCTCTCACGCCTCCGCCCGAAGGCGTCAGCGACGCGCGTTGCCAGCTGCGACGTCCAACGATGCGCTGACGTGACACGCTCAGCTCGGTCGAAGGGACGAACTGTCCAATGCCGGCTGGTTGTGAAAGTGAGAGCGACGAACAGTCTCTCTCATTTAAAACCGTGGTCATTTTCTGGAAACATTTAATCCCCTTTATTGCACACTTCAAACTCCGAAATGATTGTTTACGACGTGTGATTATGGGATTTATGACTTAAGCTAGTTTCGGACTTATTGGCTAGACCGAATCTAAAGCATGTCAAAATGTGGCGGGAAACGCTACACTCTCATAAGATTAATTTCATTGAAAGAAAGAATTGAATAGTTAATGACCACAGTAGTTAATATTCGGTATTGTTCGATTGGCGAAAAAAATATTAAAAATTGTTAAATTTCCATTGTAACATATTTAATGTAAATAAAAATGTACACTGGTGTTCCTGAAACGACTTGAAAGCATTTGAAGGAGACAATGATTTGTTAATTTTATATATTAAACTACTGAATTGAAGCAAGTATATAAATATTTAATGTAATTAAGAAGTTTGTTTAGACAAACAAGAAATGTAAATATAAACGTTCATCACATTTTAAAGAACAAAACGCCGCTACTGCGTACAAATAAGTTCAATCAAGAAAACAATTCTAATTTCCCTGAAATTTTAATGGAGAAAATCTAGAAAGTATTTTAAGATAATTTCATAGTGCACCGCAAGCTTTCCTTCTCAGAAGTTGCCACACGTATTACTTTATTGAAATAAATGGAAAGTATGCATGCATTTAAAACAGTGCGTGTTGTTAATTATTAATTATATTTCTTACATTATTTTTTACTTCTATTGGATCTAAATACGTTAAAATTGAAAGTTTATGATAATTATTTAATAATTGAAACAATTATAAACAATTTTTAGATTTCGACGCTGAGAAATTCGTCGATAATTTGATAAGAAATGGATCAAGCATCCCCTGTGATAATACAAATGACAAGTACAATGAATATCAATTACCTGATGATTTCAACGAAGATAAATTTAAACGGTATGTTTTGATATATGGAGTTTAATATAATATCATATGGGGAATATTTTAGCGGACAGCGTTTTTACCATGATAACATCTTCTCTTTATTTATTGGTAAGCTAGCTGGACTTATTGCAATTCTCGCCGTACCGACAATGCTGAAAATTCTTATTTTTACCAACATGTCAAGCACACCTTATACAGCTTATAAGCGTTACATGTCGACGATTTTACATATGAATGTTTGGTATAATGACGATTTTAAACCAGGCTCAAAGTAAGTTTAAATAAATTAATTCGAATGTTTATAAAATTATCTCAGTTGTAAATTACTTCAAAATTTTATAACCTCGAAAAACTAAAGATAACCTCTTTAAATGTCATTAAAATATTTTAGGTTATGGAAATCAATGGAAGATGTTCGCAGGAAACACAATACAGCAAGTAAACGAAGTTCATGTGTGGGTGCGAATCGCATTTCTCAATTAGACATGGCCCTCACACAGTTTGGCTTCATCGGTTTTGCACTAGCAAAACCTGAGCAGATAGGCCATTTCAATGCAGATTCCTATGGTACAGAATGCTGGATATACTTATGGCGTACCATTGGCAGTCTTTTGGGAATTGAGGATCAATTCAACATTTGTCGTGATTCGGTCGAAGAAACACAAGCAATCTGTCGTCTTCTTATTGAAAGACAATTCAAGCAATATATTGAACAAGGCGATGCCAATTTTAAACACATGGCAACGACTCTCGTTGATGGTATGACTGTTATGCAGCCGCTTTTATCTCCCGATATTACATACGTAAAAATTTTGCGACTAGTCGCACCAGAAGGGCAAATTTTCAAGGAAGAGTTAGAAAAATTAACGCCGAATCAACGATGGCATTATGACTTTGAAATGAAGGCAATTATGTCCTGCAAGAGTCCATTCTTTCGTTGGTATCACAATATGACTATGCATATTTCGTTATGGCTGATGAAATATTTCCCATTTTTGGCGATTTGGAAATATGGCCGTCAAAAAGCTTATGTGGATATTTCGGAATCGATGCAGCCGAGGAATCTGTATCAATCTGGTTGAGTTTTCGTGACAAAAATTAAAACTCTGTATTCAAAGCTTTAAATATTCAATAATATAACCAATTATATTATAGGAGTGGGATGTGTGCAATTTGTATTTTAAAAGCACCCTTATTTTGGTCTCTGCATTAAGGTTATGACCAACTTAACCTATGCACAAAATTTATATCTAAAATATGATAATATTCTACAATATTTTATCAATGTGGTTAGGTTTTCATATTCAATTTGTATTGATAGAATTCATGCAATAAAACAATAGACAACCGTAAACTTAGTCCTAGTATGATCTAAAAGATATATTTTTGATTTTCTTAAATTGTGTTATTGTTGCGAACCATTGTCATCAGCTCTTTTTCGTCGAGCAGTGAACGCACTGGGTCCCACAGAGGTGTTGATGCGACGGAAAATAAAGGGCGACGTGTAGTGAATAGGCAGCCAGAATTCATAGTGCGGGTCAGGCGTTCGGTTTCCATGCAGTACTTAAACATCCAGAACTTTGAAGATTACCGGTTGATAACTACTCCGTATAAATGTTGTCATATAATGGAAAGTGCTGAAGTTTACACAGGCGTCATACGGATATCAACTGATACACATATTATATAGATATCTGATTTTGTTAAAACTAAAAGTTCTCTTCTCGCGGTACCACCACTTCCTTCTGGCATATTCTCTGCCTACTCCGACAGAGAGATTTTTTCCGGCACCCACATGATACATTACTTTATATTTGGAGACACCCAAGTACTTTCTCTCTTCCCTATAGTGAATATTATATAGAAATCTAGTTTTTCCTTGTGAAGCTGAGTCAAATCTAAATGGATGCCTAATGAAGTTAACCTAGTGGTGTGTTAAAGTGTGTAAGGAAAAATGGTACTGATCACAGATTATTATGGAACTGCTGACACCATGGTTCCATAGATGATTCGTAGAGATTACCAGACGGTACGGCTCTTACCACCCGACCAAACCCACGATTAATGCTTGATGAATGGCTGCTGAAGTACGAAGCTATGAATGCTGAATCACTGAGCGAAGTGTACTGATCAGATCATATGGTACTGGGCTGTTGGCAAAATACCGTACAACATGCAGTTCTCTTGTTATTCTGTGTATATTCGGTACTGTGCACTAGCGAGTACCGTGCACTAATGTGTACTGTATGCAGTACACATTAACATGTAGCTCCTTAAATACTTTCTATTTCGAAGGAGACTATCATGATCCACTAGGAATTACAATCAAAGACATCTGCATTGTTATAGGCAACGATGACTAGGCGCAGCCTGCCTCCTGATAACGAAAATAATATCACCTGCCCCATGATTTCCACTAACAAGTGTATATATAATAAGTAAATTATAAGTTACAAAAATAGGAATAAAACCATATGAATATTTTATTGATTATTTTTATTATTTATTATTATGTATTTATGTTTTATTATATTATTGGCTGTAAAGTGTTGTAAAAGTATCGAGGTTAATGTCAATAAAGGTCATATATATATATATATTGATTATTTTTTACAATTAAAAATCTTGCAATATTTCATCAAATGCACCGAGTATCATTTCTACATTTACTTTATTTTCTTTTTCTGTTGTAAGATCACCCCTAGGAAGGTCGCTTAATCGACATGCGAGTGGTTTTTCACTGAAGAACTTGTGGTGTAATGCCTAAAACATACATTAACTTTAACCAGTGCATAAAAGTAACTAACCAATGATACTACTGCATATTCGCAAATTTTAAGTTTAATCACAATTAAATGTCAATTAAATCGGATATCAACATACAGATTTTGCAGACATACGTTGATCCTGATCATATATAACAAAACTCTTGACAAAGCTCCGACATTCGCTGCTTGCTTTCGGCAATATTGAACTCCAACTTCTTCCCGAATTCCTCGCAAAGGTTATTTTATTATAATCAGGGAGTTGGGTTAAACCAGGCCATGTTTCCTTCGTTGGTGTCCCTAAGGTATGTAATACCATTGCTAACTGCTCGATATCTGTCTCTCCCTTAAATGCAAAATTAATTTAGAAGAATATTGCAATACAAAACATTTCATGGCATTTTTACAGGAAATAATGGCGCTCTATTAATCAGCTCGGCTGCAATACATCCAACCGCCCATAAATCCACCGCATTCGTATATTTCCTCGCTCCATACAACAATTCCGGGGCACGATACCACCGTGTTGCAACTTGATGGGAATACAAACGCTCTGGTTCATTTTGTACATAAATTCTCGCTAATCCAAAGTCTCCTATTTTCAGCAAACCATCTGCAGAAATCAACAAATTCGTTGGCTTCAAATCACGATGCATTATATTATTCTCATGCATGTACATTACACCCTCTAAAAGCATCCAAAGATAGGCTTTTATTTTAGATAAATCGAGTTTTTCCTTGAGAAACTGTGTCATTATGTGTAAATTTGAAGGAAGGAACTCCATGACGAGAATTAATCCCATTCCATGTGGAACTACACCTACTAATTTAACAATCTGCAAACATATCATTATTCAAATATCCTTTCTGAAAAAATGAAAATTGATTTACATTATCATGATTAAGGACTCTTAGTGTTGTTATTTCACGTAGTATATTCTTAGGAATGCCTTCATCGAGGTTTTTAATCACCAATTTCTTCAAAGCAACATTTCGATCATTATACCGATCTATTCCTTTCATCACAAAACCATGTGCGCCCTGACCTATCCTTCCAATGATTTTATAACGCTCCATTTTTTATTTGAAATATAGCTACGTGTATTTTTAGGACTAATCACAATTTAGTTTCGCTATTCGCCATCGATTTGTTTGTATTGTGAAGAATACTTGGCTTCATAATACCAACAAGCATTTGAACACTATATAAATGATATATAATGATGGAAAGTACCAGAAATTGTTATGATTAATTATTTGTAAAAATTGTTGACTGTATTTGTAGTGACAATTTTAAAAATTTTGTAAAGTTCGAAAGCTTTTAAATAATTTTTCCCGCATTATGAATGACATTTGACAGTGACAGTCATGTCAACAGCGCCATTTCTATAAAGAATAATTTTGAATTAAGTTATTATATTACTTTAATTAAAAAGGTAAATACTTAAAATTATTCTATATACATTCTTATAACATATATTTTTACTTTTAGGTAAAATTGAATGATTATATGTAGTTTAAAATGATTTTATAACGTATTGATTTTATTGTCAATTAGCTCCAGGTTTCACCGCTAATATTCAAATTTAATTTATTTAAGAGTTCTAATAACTCTTAGAAATCTATATCACATATGACCAGTTTTTTTTTCTTTATGACAAATAGTTTATTCTCAATCGTAGGTATTTCCATCGTTGATTATGTAGTATACTGTATTTGAAGTAACAATTATAATAATTTTGAAAAGTTTGTAAGCAAATTTGTCGCAATTTGATTGACACTTGACAATGACAGCGGCGATGACAGCGCCATTTCCGTAAAAAATAATTTTTAGTTTAATTCTTAAATTTTCTGAATCTATTTAAAAAAATAAAGACTCCGCATTATTCCATATTTCCTTTTCTAACATTTATTTTTAATTTTTATGTATAATGAAGCGAATAATTTAGTTTAAAACGATTCTATATCGTATTGATTTTCTTGTCAATTAGTTCCGGGTTTTGCCGCTAACATTCAAATTTGATTTATTTAAAAGAGTTATTAGAAAGAAATTATGTCACATATGACTTGGTTTATTTCAGACTATCAGTTTGTTGTCAGCTGTAGGTGTTTCTTACTTTGATTATGTTTACTATCTTACCATTTTGCACAATTATTATGTAATAACCAAAATGCGCAGGCGTAAAGCACTTTTGATTCTTGACTAGCGCAGTGCCTCTTGCTCGTACATTCCGGCAGGAGCTGTCGTCGATCCGCCGTCTACTCCATCTTTTTCAGCTGCTCCGGTCGCGTTTAGTAACGAGTAACGATAGTGTAAGGTAAAATGTCGCTGCTCTCAGCTCGTATCGCCGCCTCCGTGGCCAGGAACCTCCCGAGTACCGCCTCGAAGGTAAGAATTTCTTATTCAGCCTATTAGAAACCGGCGCACCCCGTGATGGGTTCACGTTTTCCAGACCAGACGTGTAGCTGCACGAGTGACATAATCACTTATCAAACTTACTTTTCTGCAATTTAGACTTTCTTCTTTCACAGTTGGATTGCTTCAAAGTTTAGGATCAATTAAAATTGAGGTTTAGATTGAAGAAAAGTCAATTTCGGTGATTTATCGAACTTTGAAATTTAAGAGTTCGTGTCAAGTCCAAGTGTTATGTAACCGTATAAGATGAAGTGAAAATGGCCAGGATTTATATTATGCTTGCTTTCAGGTTGTTGCCGCTGCACTGCCAACCACCGCGGTTGCCGCCCGCAAACTTCACCTCACCTCGCAGAAATGCGGTGCCGAGATCAGCTCCATCCTCGAGGAGCGCATCCTCGGCCAGGCACCCAAAGCCGACCTGGAGGAGACTGGTCGTGTGTTGAGCATTGGTGACGGTATTGCTCGTGTCTATGGTCTGAAGAACATCCAGGCAGATGAGATGGTGGAATTCTCCTCTGGTCTTAAGGTAATAATTTTGTTATATAACAGAGAAGTTAGTTTGTTGTTTTCAAAGCATTTCGTAAACATTGATAACATTTTCGCATTTAGAGAAATCATAAAACGCAGTTTCAAATGAAGTTTCTCCACACCCTGGAGAAGTAAACCAAAAGTTTACTATTCATATACATATGACTTTTTTACTTTTTTTTTACAAATGTGAATGAAATTGCTTAGAAAGTCTTTAATTTTTAATGTACTATAAAAATCTTTAATATCCAAAATTATTTATTTTTATTAAAAAATTAGGGTATGGCCTTGAATTTGGAACCCGACAACGTCGGTGTTGTAGTCTTTGGTAACGACAAGCTGATCCGTGAGGGTGATATTGTCAAGCGTACCGGTGCCATCGTCGACGTGCCCGTCGGTGAGCAGTTGTTGGGTCGCGTCGTTGACGCTCTGGGTAACCCCATCGATGGAAAGGGTCCCCTGGACACCAAGACCCGCTTCCGTGTGGGTATCAAGGCCCCCGGCATCATTCCCCGTGTATCTGTACGCGAACCCATGCAGACCGGCATCAAGGCCGTCGACTCTTTGGTGCCTATCGGTCGTGGTCAACGTGAATTGATCATTGGTGATCGTCAGACTGGGTACGTTTTAATTTTGTCTTTTCCAAAAATAAATCCGCTTATTTTAGGAATTTGGCAAAGTTTACTGGAAATTACTTGTTTTGACATGTGAAATATTTTTTTTACAGCAAAACTGCCTTGGCTATCGACACCATCATTAACCAGCAGCGTTTCAACAACGCCGACGACGAGAAGAAGAAGCTGTACTGCATCTACGTCGCCATCGGTCAGAAGCGTTCCACCGTCGCTCAGATCCTTAAGCGTCTTACGGACGCTGGTGCCATGAAATACACGATCATCGTGTCTGCCACCGCCTCTGATGCCGCCCCACTGCAGTATTTGGCCCCATACTCTGGCTGCGCTATGGGTGAATTCTTCCGTGATAACGGCAAACACGCTCTCATCATCTACGACGATTTGTCCAAGCAGGCTGTTGCCTACCGTCAGGTAGAAATGCTTGCTTAAACCTGTTGTTTCGAATAGTTGTTAATTTCGATAATTACATTTGAAAATTTAAATTTGTAGATGTCCCTGCTGCTGCGTCGTCCTCCAGGTCGTGAGGCCTACCCTGGTGATGTGTTCTACCTTCACTCCCGTCTACTCGAGCGTGCGGCTAAGATGTCCGACGCTCATGGTGGCGGCTCACTCACCGCCCTGCCCGTCATTGAGACCCAGGCCGGTGATGTGTCCGCGTACATTCCAACCAATGTCATCTCCATTACGGACGGTCAGATCTTCTTGGAGACTGAGCTCTTCTACAAGGGTATTCGTCCCGCCATCAACGTCGGTCTGTCTGTGTCGCGTGTCGGTTCCGCCGCTCAGACCAAGGCCATGAAGCAGGTCGCCGGTTCCATGAAGCTGGAATTGGCGCAGTACCGTGAGGTCGCCGCCTTCGCGCAGTTCGGCTCCGATTTGGACGCTGCTACCCAGCAGCTGCTGAACCGTGGTGTGCGTCTAACCGAGCTGCTGAAGCAAGGCCAGTACGTGCCGATGGCCATTGAAGAACAGGTCGCCATCATCTACTGTGGTGTACGGGGTCACTTGGACAAGGTTGATCCCGCCAAGATTACGTCGTTTGAGAAGGAATTCTCTGCCCACATCAAGTATGTATACCTTTTTTATTACTTAGAAAAGTTTGACTCTAGTACTTGTTAAGAAATGAGGTTGATTTTATCAAAAAAGTTATTGTTGGAAACTAGAGTTTGGTATTTTGCTACACTTATCGATATTCCAATAATTTTACCAATTGGGTGGTATCTATTCCATTTGCAATTACCTTACGTCCGACAAACATAGATGGTACTGAAAACAACTACTTTTATTGGGAATTAATCATTTCAGTGATTTAAGCAATTGATAATTTAAGAAGATATTAATAGATTATTTCCGAGTATTTTTCCTTCAATATACTCAAGACAGATAAGTCGATACTTTCTGAAATTTGCCAATCTTTAAATTCTTGATATAAATTTGCGATCATGTTCATTCGAGAAATCGAATTTTAAATGGCAACATAATCAATGCGTTAGTAATGCACAGTAATCATTTTTCTATAAATTGTGTTATATCACAGGGGCAAGCAACCTTTTTCATCAGAGGACCAGTGTATTGTAGAATTTTTATAAACATAATCATAGGGCCGCAGGTTGCTCACCTCTGATATATCAGATTAGAACTAAGTAATATGGCTTAATCTTGAGAGAGCCAGATATAAAAAGAGGGAGAGAAATACACATGGAGAGTAAGACCCATATATGGTGATATAAGATGAAAGTGAGTGAGACCCACAGAGTGTTAAGTGAGAGACGAAAATAATGGGAGAGCGAGTGTGACACACAGAAATATAGAGAGTGAGTGAGATACAGATGGTGTGACAGAGAGGAAGTTTGTGAGACATACGGACATAGTGAGAATATCGACATACACACACCTCTACTATATTCATGGCTGAGAAAAAGACAGAATGACTACATGATTGGTGGTGTATTAATGGTGGATGACAGATATAAGATAACATAAGTCTACATTTGGTGCTGGGCATCACATATAGATGTAGTGGGTCTGTTTGGATGAGAAAGTGAGTGATACAAACTTGTTCAAACCGTTATCAACGTTCTTTCACCATGAATCGTCCAAAACTTTAAAAATATATGTTTTATCCCACCGTCTCAGAAAATATCAAAGTAGAACAGAATAGAATTGGATGAATAATAAAAACACATTATCACTAAATTCAGGCCGGGAAACAAGGATTTTAAAATTGAAAAATAGAAAGAACATGTAATAGTAAGAAGCCGAGTCAACTCGTCCAGAGATTTTTCATTTATCCAAGTAGAACACAAGTCTTATCACTTAAAAACACTTTTAAAAATCCACTTTCAAGATGTTGTCAAAACTCACACACAGAATCTACAAGGACCACCCACTTAATGCGAGTTGGCATAACATAAATAGTCCCAGCTATGTTAGCTCAACGGGGTGCACTTAAGTTTATTGTTTTCAGTCCATTTTGTGACCTTCAAAAGAGAATTATAGGTCTAACGCGGTCTAGCCAATAAGTTTGAAACTAGCTTAAGTCGTAAATTCCATAATCATACGTCGTAAACCAAAATTTCGGAGTTTGAAGTGTGCAATAAAGGGGACTGAATGTTTCCAGAAACTG
>JAODAC010000008.1:1434289-1445787 GCA_027575185.1 Mimaenictus wilsoni | reverse complement strand
ACCGCATCGGCTCGACTAAGAAGTCAGAGAGGATTGATTGTTCAAGTGAATATTTTATCTAATCATAATGATTATATACATGCTGAGACAGTTGCCGAATCAGTGAAATACCAATTTGTGTGGAGGCGCCCTTAGGTATGACATATTAGGAGACATCTGTAATGATTTGATGGACGCAATCATAAAAAAAATGAATTAAAATAAAGCTCTTTGTCACTGAAATTCATCCTGATAAAATTCATATTTTCACAGGAAGAATAATTCCTACAAATGTAATTGATATCAGAATTTAGGTTAATATCAGTCTTATATATTTCAACATCATCTAACTACGATAAAAATATTATCTCGTAGGAACCTACCTAAAACTAAAAAAATCCTAGGAAATTAATATACACAAAATTTATTGCTTTATTTTATGAACATGATTTCGTATTATGATAAAAAGTACAGAAAACCCTTGATTTGCCCGGTTAATAGATCTACTAGATTTATCATTAAAATCGCTAGTTAAAATCGCACTAACCAAACCAATAATTATAATGATGAAGAATAATTATAATGAATTAGAGCTAAAAGATAATAATGTTTAAAATTAAATACCTGCTGAAAAACGCATTAAACTTTATCTAACAAGGAGAGTGTTCCAATTGTCCAACACCAATTTTAATGAAACTTTTTGTACGTGTAGAAGATTACACATATAGAAATAATTTGTGTTAACGGGATTTTTGGCCGTCTATATCTTTAATTACAGTAATTGGATAACGCATGGAACAATCAATTTCTCAATATAGCCCATTGCATTTGATATAATAAGGACACTACTCTCAAATATGCCAGGTATGCAGCAAAACTTTCAGAAGAAAAAGATATAACAATATTTATAACGAGAATGAGGTATGTTTTTGTGCAGATACGTTAAAAAAAAACAAATTCATTCAAAAATGCCGCTAAAATGTGCAATATGCGGAATCAGTTGGTGCTCTAAGTGTTTTTAATGGCGCCAAATAGTGCATATCTATGTATTATTTGTTTGTTATTTATTGTTATATTATTATTCGTTAAATATATAATTTAAAAAGAAAAAAACAAGTTCGCAGGCACAATTCGAAGCCGTACACCTTTCATCAGAAGGTAAGAACTCTAACGAATGCGCCACGAAAATGTTACACCAAAGCGAGCTGTTAAAGCAATATATACCATGCTTTATTTGTGGCAAATTTTGAAAATTGTTTTTGGGCAAACAGCTCAAAACGGCATAAAATCCCGTTAACACATATTATTTCTATATATATACTACACGTACAAAAAGTTAAAATAAAAACCCGAAACGCAAACAATAAGTAAGGCATATCGCTTGCTTCTATGGGTATTGTTGCCGGTTGATAAGATAAGATAGAATTGACGCACATGCGTAAGAAAGAAATCTTTTGACCGCGATAACCAAAACCGTATGCGTCAAGATCGCGTTAAACCACAAATATTAACCAACAAAAAAGCATAGCTGAGTCTAAGAAGTTCCTGAGAACTCATGTATACTGAAAAAACGAAAAAAAAATCATTAAAAGATTCGCAAATACGAGTATATATGAACAAATTTAAAAAGTTTATGCAAACATACACAAAACAAACCCACAAAAAATCCACACATACATAATGCATACGCAAACACACATCGCCTCTTTCGGGGTGACGCTTTTCCCCGCTGGCATCAGCGCAACGCGATTTCCCTCTGATGTGCCTGATGTGTCCTAAAAAGGATTGATTGCTTTGATGTGGGAGCACGCGGCGCGCGGCTCGGTTTCGTTCGGCTTTGCCACACTCGCTTACACTTGTAACAACTATACTTAAACCCTTTAAGTATCGGCGCCCCTCGGCCGCGCGCGCGCGCGCCAGTATAATTCCGAACTGTTTCCGAATTTCGCATTCCGTCTTTGTGCAAGTTTGCCGCCATCGCCTCGCACCTCCTCCTCTCCCATAACCACGCGCTCTGCCACCCCCGCGAGGGCCGCCCTGAATTTACATGTGTACTTATGTTGGGTGCACACGGCGTGTGTGTGTTTAATCAGTCGACTGGACGTAATCCATTAATCAAATACATGCACGACGGTGGCGAATGCACGTAGGACGTATAGGTACGCCGAATGCGAGGCTACGAGCTATATTTTGATCGTTTTGATAATTTACATCGGTTTTTATTTGCCGCATGAATGAGCGCTTACACGCACACGCATGAATCGTGCAAATAAAAGTAATCCTATTGTAATTCTAATGTTAATTTACTCGAATTAATTATCCGGCTTTTATTTTGTTACAAATTGTGTTGGCAATTATTTAGCTCTGAATTTGGAATTTTTTTTCACAAAATTTTAAATAATACCCTGTTCCTTGGTTGGTGTTCTTTAACAATATTTAATAATGTGAAAAATATGAAAATATACTTTTTAAGAAAATACCTTGTTTTTTACATGCATGAATATATTTTTTTAATATTTAACCATTCCTATATAAATGCCCTTAAATACATTTGAAATGATGAACCGACTTTTAGTTTGTTACAAATGGTGTTAATTGAATAAATTCATTCTATTTTTATGTATAACTTTTTCACGAGCGCTTAACATGGGAAATAAATTATGGGATAATATCCGAATTTAAACGGTGCGTAGCTCAGAAACTAACGAACAGATTTTAACTTTTCTTTCTTGTAATATGAATGTTGTTTCAACTTGACAGATAAGCTATTTTATTTTTGATCTTTTTTACCCTATCGGGGTTTTTAATAATTCTGAATGTCTGAATCTGTTGCGTTGGACGCATATCATTTAATAATAATAAAACAATCAACGTAATACGAAATCATTTTCTTTTGGTATCATGATGTGCTATGACATTTTATGAATTTCGAGGTGGAATATGCAATGAAGTTGTTTATGAAAACCACAGGATCCATGTACTACCATTAGTATATATTTCTCTATCATTCCATCACTAGATACCAGCAATTCGGGATTGTTCATAGTGCCAGAAGCCAATTAGAATAGACATTTCGGATTTTGATTGTATTGTGAAATTTATAGATAAACATGTTTAATTCGCAGGAGTGGCAATTTTTCAGAAAACAAATAATATATCAACTATAATAATAACTCGTAATCTTCATTCCAAAAAGGTATCATATTTCTCATGCCACAAGCATATAATCACATAATTTCTGATTGATTTAATTTAGAAAATAATGATTAAACTATAAGAATATATTTAGTTTTATCAATTGCATGGGCAAAAGTACATATGCCCTTTTTCTAAACATTTCAAGGGATTTCAAGGGTTCATTCCGAACAAATAAATATTATCATGCAAGGTAAGAGGTGCCCGACGAACATATTTGTGCGGTTGGCGAATCATTCAAAAATGTGTTTGTTCACATAATAAACTGATGCTGATTAAAAAGGTTGCTCAGCCCTGAGCTAGGTGAAATTGCCTCTAGCACGAAAAGGTACGAGGAACAACTATATACATTTACTTTTCCTCCAAGAATAATGCAAGTTTGTCTATAAACCGTTTGTATTCTTTAAAATAAACTAGTTTTAATTCTAGTTTTTTCTTGGTTAAGAACAATTTATCTCTTCATTGTTTTTGCAAGTCTTTACAAGTTTTTACAAGGATTTAAGTATAAAGTTTCACGATTCAATTCAATTCCACGTTACTTGTTGGGTGAAAATAATTCATTTCCCATAGAATTTACGATAATTAATTTATTATCGTGACATTTGAATTTTAATTAAAAAATAAGTATACTACTATAAATAGACTATTTTGAATTAAACGTTCAAAAGTAAATATCTTAAATGAAAACCAAATATAACCCACAAAATTTGTTTCTCCCTAAAATACATGAATTTATTCTATAGGCGTGTACCTACCAGAGAAAGATAATTTTCATTTTGCGGGTGGTTTCAGTTTCAGGCAGCGCCACAACCGCGGATTCGTTTGTAGTACGCCAGCCTGAAAAAGGACCACGCGTGTGCGGTGGCAGTGCGAGAGGGGCGGCAGCCAGCGATGGACGCGTGTGTGTATATACATGCAAAAAGGGAAGCGTTGGATGTTGGTCGGGCGGCGGCGGGCACAGTTGAATGGCACACACGCGATCATTTCAGCGTAAAACCGTTTGGTGTTGGCAAATCAGGCGTGCTTTATGGATGGTACAATCCACGTTTTGCACGTGCAGTGCAAACGCGCGCGCGTTTGTAGACAAACCACCGCCGCCACCGCCACCCTGCAAACCCACCGACGACCGCATTGCTATACGGCAACCTGTAATGCGCATTAAAAAGGGACGCGCGCCCTGAATGAGGACCACTTTGTGTAACCGA
The DNA here is from genome assembly GCA_027575185.1 of Mimaenictus wilsoni. NCBI lineage: Eukaryota > Metazoa > Arthropoda > Insecta > Coleoptera > Staphylinidae > Mimaenictus > Mimaenictus wilsoni. The sequence goes on along the minus strand of JAODAC010000008.1, from coordinate 1,441,408 downwards.
CCTGTGCGTACAGCCTGAAATTATTTTGATGTAGGTTTACTCCGATTTTTTCTTCCTTTAAATTGTAAAATATTATTTTCAAAAATTAACCGTATATGTTGGAGATATGAAACAATTCAACTGTTTATTGGGAAAACAGTTAGTTTAGTAAAAAAACTACGTAAAAATAAATTGTAAATAAAGAAAATATATCAATGCGGCTGTCCAACGGTTGAATAAGTTCCTGGACATCATATTTCTAAATATGAATGCACAACACTGGAACATAAAAGTCGCGTCATTAAATTATTCCGCATTATGCACTCGATCAGCATCATTGATCAATCAACATCACGACTTGTAACATGTAACATAGTGCCTATAAATACACGTGCGCGCGTGTCCTCAGCTTACAAGAAACTGAGAAATATTACAATAAAAGTATCAGAATACAGTATACACAGGATAAAACTGCGCCAACGTTATAAAACGCAGCCGGCTAATAAATGTTTTCGCTTGATTACAAACGGCAACTTTCCTTGGAGGCATGTTTTTCTTATTTTTTTTCCTCTCTAGCTTCCAAACTAATTTTAACAAGTGACTATGCACAAAAAACTCCCATTTCTTCCCTTTTTATGATCGTCGCCGTTCTCGACTTTTTTGTTTCACCTTTCGACTCACTAGCATTGTCCCATTCATTGTCCCAACTTGCAAAAAAAGGTAACTTTTGCAGATGCAATGCGGTGTCATTGCGCCCCCGAGGTCGTTAATGCACTGCAGCTACCTATATGCAACCTCTAAGAGGGTAATAATCAAACCTCCTCCGAATGGTTAGCGCGTTGGTTGGATGGACCCCTGGGCATCTTTCAGGTTCCGGGGGTTACCCGGAGCGGCCAGGCGCGCTCTGTTAGTGTTTGTGTTCGTGCTCACTTCTGCCGTAATGCACTCGACACAATGATTGTTTAATCGATTCGCACACAGTCCGCTTGGTCTTAAAGAACCCAAGCCACCCGATCCGGATGCTGTTCGCGGGCGCGCCTCCGTCGTGCATTTAACGGATCGCTCGGACCACATATAGCCGAAAATGAATGAATGAATGGGGTGTCGCGGGCTGGACGGGCTTCCAATCGCGCGCCTGAAGACATGGACGAATGTCGAACGCATTATTTACGCGCGCACCTTGAAAAGAATCAGTCGCATGGAGACGAATCGAGGGTTGATTATTTTCATATTTATAGGTGTGCGTGAATCCATCATTAGGGACATAAAAATCTGTTCATTGTGGATTGAAATCATTGAAATTGATATGATTTGAAATTTCTAAAAGATAGAGAGATGTTTTCTTTCAACCCTTTTATTCCAAACAAGCTGGACAATGTTAATTTAAATAATCCTTAAAGTATATAGTTTATTCATATCATAAAAGTACAAATATTTCCTTGCCTGACTGATATAGAAAATATATGTATATAATATGATACTTTATTTATTTTCCTAGCTCATTCACACAACTACTATCATACAGTCTTATTGAATTAATTTCAATTTCAATTAATTAATTTCTTTGTAAAAAATCATTAATTATACTAAATGATTACATGTTCTTCTTTGATATGTCAATACTATCTAGTCTGGGGTCTAGTCTGCAAAGATACAGGAATGTTATCTCGATCCGTTTATGATAAGTCAGTTATTTTTTGAGTTTTAAGGGACATAATTTTTTGAAAACTTGGTTTTCAACTTCAATGTTGGTTTTACACCCGGGATAGTTGTCATATGTATCACAATGTTCCTTTTTTCATATACTTTCATATGATGTAAACATGTTCCTGATTATTGCAATTTTGATTTCGCCGGATTTATTATTGAAACTTTGGTTTTATTTGCGCCTGGGTCGAACGAGATCTGGATGTACTCATTTTAAGGCTTAGTTTAAAATATATTTTAAGTATATTAAATATTAAGCTATCAACATAAAACAAGTGGTATAATGTTCCTCAACACTTCTACTTCAATCTTTATCAATATTATATCGATACGTTCATAATAAGTCAGTCATATTTTGAGGTTTAAGATACATATTTTTTTGAAAAGGTGTCTCTTCTCTACTTCATTTTGTCAAGGTACAATAATCTCATTTTAGGCACTACTCTATAAATTCTCTAAGTTAAATTCCTTATTATAGCCTAAGATGAGTGTCATTATAACAAATTAAAATTAGCCACGTCTTAAATTACACACGTCACAATTTCTAAATAAATAAATTCTAATAAATTTCGAATTACCTTTTCTCTGTAATTATCTGTAAAAAGTTGAAATGGATGTGCCAAAGAAATAAACTAATTAAAAGTTGAAGGGAAGATCTAAGCATTTATTTTCACAAGTACAGGATGCCGCAGGGGATTGTTAATAACCGTTCGAGTGAGCAAAATTGTTTTTATTAATCCCCATATTCCTCGAGGCCGCGACCGCGCAGAATGCGGTAAAACAAGAATGAAACAATGGGTACGTATTAGAGTTGCCGGTGACTTCGAGGTATGTTAAGAATTTATATATTCGAATAACGTAGGGTCGTGTTATTGTGGATTTCGAACGCGTTCCGATTATCGTTCTTCCAGAACGCGCGTTCGAGAATCGCGCCACCGCCACCGCTTTCATACTTCCGAACATAGTCTCGCATGCGCGTTTCATCGCAAGTCGAATCAACTTTTCCAAGGATGCGCACCTCGGAAAAACGCCGGGCTTTCGCCAAATATTTAAAGAAAACTATGCGGTGCGCCACTGGAAAATACATTTCACCGTCGATAGGATGAGGAGCAGCCCGATGTTGTGTCATCAGAGGGTTGTCAAACATGTTTTCCTCATACTGGATGCGCTGCGATATTTTACGCTGGTGTAACGTGCACATTTTTATTTTTATTTGCGCGATGTGTGACGCCGCCGTCAACGGCACTCTGATGCTGATGATGTGGCGGCAGCGGCAGAGAACGCAATGTCACATAGGAGTTCTAATCAAAGTGTGTCATGTCGCGCACACAATCCGAGAGAGAGAGTGATAAGCAATTCGAGTCGCATTAATTTATATGCGCGCACGTCAAACGTGGCTCCAGTTCTATAATGAACATGTCACGATTGTCACGGCCAGCAGCGGCCCATTGTCACCGCAGATTTGACTTTATCTGATCAAATTATCACCGTACTGATCATCTGCAAGCATACACTATGTCCCCCTATAATATTGAACACATTGATATATAATAAAAGCCAACAATGTATTATAGTAATCAACATTGCATATCACTAAATTACAAAGTTTTACTATTTTTTATGTAATGATTTTTATTGTGCGCTAAGTATACAGGATAGTGGAGGTGTATTGCTCCTGTTGTAAGATTATTCAGTCTATGCTATGGATAACAGCCTGTTATAGTATTTGAATTTACCTACTTTTCAATCTTGGCAGCGGGTCGTTTTACCAACTCTAACATGTTAACAAAACTGTGTATATTGGAAGTTGGACATCACAATTTCTCTGCGAAATAACCGTATCATATTTCAGAATCGATTTAAAATGAAAATTTTGAATCAAATCTGTTTCACCTAAGAAACTAGATAACTTTATGTAGCGCACACTAGGCATTCTACATACGTTTATCCGTAAAATTTGTTTACCGTGTTAAAATTTGGTTTCTGAAACGTGTGTCAGTTTGCCAAGTATACATGTCAATAAACTATACCGCGTAGGAGGTTTCATGTTAGGTCTATGGTCTCCCGAGCAGAATGAGAAACAAACATCATGCGACGATCCCTCGGGGTCCAAGAGCGAAACCTTCCAGTATTTCTCCGCTATAAACAAAAACTCATTTCACTCAAAATCCTATTTTCTGTCGTAGACTGCGATGAGGAGACTCACATATTCGCCTTGATAAGACAAAGAATTGTGTTAACATACCATCTATGAATAAAGTTTATTGTCCGTCTATACACGGTCTATGGACAAATCGCTCAAAAAGATTTGTTTAATTGACTTAATGGTGTTAAGCCTAGAACACATCAGCTGACATGTTATACTGCCTTTGAGTCATAGGTTGTCTAGCAAGCATGACTACAGTCAAATCCATCTGTATGGGCTTGATAGACCAAATATCGCAGGTCTATGGTCTCCCAGGTGGAGACGCCATGTAACGCAAAGCAGTATTTTAAAATTCACATTGTAACGTAGACGATAGGCGAGACAAAAAGATGGTATTTCTAGACTTACTATGAATCGGGTATATAAACCGGCTCTAGACGACTTATAGAGTGAAACCTATTAAAACGACATGATTACGATGAAAAGACCAAAATATGTTTAATATATATGAAGATAGAAGACGATCTATTCTGCCAGTTTCTTTGATGTAGTCTAGTTCTAATGATGTTACCACTATTTAGCTCGCATGTCCTTGTGACATTCTCATCCTATTGTATCTTCTTGTATCTAATTACGATGAATATTAATGAACGCAGTGCAAAGTTGAAACATATTGTGCGCATATTACGGCCGTTCTGAATGCGGTGACGATGACGCCAGACGAAAGGGTCCAGTCCCGTGTCCGAAGGGAGTTGACCCTTATTAGGAGCACATTATTGCATTGTGCGTGCGTGCGCGCCTGTTTGTTGTCGCTGCGCCGCGATGTAAACCGCTGTAAACCCCACTGGGGCCCATCCGAGAGCATCTCCGCCGGCCGCCTCCCAAAGGACATTAGCTTTTCATAATGCGATGTTAAACACTGATAAGAGGATGTTCATCTGATCCCCGGAGTAGATAATTTGTAAACTGGGGGAGCACATGATAAAGCGTGACAACATCATCTAATACTCGCTTGCAAATCAAATTCAAAACATCTGTAACTATTCGTTGCTTATCTAAATAGACTTCCAGAACTATAAACACAATTTTATAAGTTATACATTTGTATGATATTTACTTCTATTCTTCATCGACAACAATGTAATAAATTTGCAATGTGTTAATTTAAAAAATAGATGAGTATGCTTTTGATCATATGAATGAAGTAAAACTAAATATATTGTTATGATTTAATGATTATTTTACATCAGTAATTACTGTGATTGGTTTTAATACTGATTGTGAGACAATTTACTTATGATATGAGAAATAACTTACATATGTTCTGGATTCAAGATTAGAAGTTACTATATTTGAGACATCATTTGATTTCTGATATATTGCCTCACTGACGCATCAAACATTGTTACGCTTAGATTTCGCAAAACAATCAAAATTCGGAATGTCTATTATCATTGTTTTCTGGCCCTATAAATAGTACTTCAATGCTGGTAACTCGTGATAAACAATAAAGAAATATGTAGTAATGGTAAAGAGTCCTTTAACATTCATAGACAACAAAAATTACACACATAAAAAAAGGAAAAGTTAACTACAGGATTGTTAGTTTCACAACCATATGCCGCCTAAAGTTGGCTTGTATTCACCAGTTTACTCCCGAAAGAAGTTTTACTTCAATAAAATGTTACTAGAAAATTCTATATTTCATGAATAGGATTCTTTTCAGGAATCAAATTTGAAAATCTGCTTGCTCAAATCAAAACCAACCAAATCCAAACCATGTCCTCCATGTGGTCGTGTTTCTGGCAGCGGCGGTTTAAGGGGAAAACGCAGCTTTCCACTTTCCAGCACTGCTGGCACTCTTGTGGCGTACGTGCTCAATGATTCGAACGGACATATATTATTTTTGTGTTGCCTGCGAGGGTGTAAATATGATGTCACAAAGCCATTTGTTAGCGCGGCTTCCTGGCTCGGTCTGTCTGCAGGAAAACCGCGACCCGATATGTCGCTCCATATTTATGATCACTGCGCGCGACCACCGCCGCCATTTGCCGCCACCAACGCACGACTCCACTGACTCCCGCCATCCCTTTCCCTCCGGCTTGTGCATTACATGTGCTTCTACAAATATTGCGAGTGATGCGTTGAACATTATAATAGTATCTATAATACCATTTTCACATTCCAAGAAATAAGTTTAGATGTTATTTTAATTTCAATTAATTTGAGACTTTAGAAATTATCATATTTTAGGTTATATAGATTTGGTGCAGATTATGAAAACAGTTGAGGAGTTTAAGGTCAGGATTTTTTAGAGGTTCTTGTATATGTTGGATATATATTTTGTTCCTATCAAAACGTCGTCCAAAATCCCCGTTTGCCCGCAAGCGGAGTAAAATAGTAGAGAAAAATAACAAATAATATACAATACTCTCTGACATTTCCATGCCCAACCCTCGAATGCACCGTATTTTGGCGCGTGGTTTATGCGCGTTTTGTTCCTCCGCAAATGCGCAGTTTCACTCGTCCGTTCGGCGCCTGTACAACCGAAAGAAATTTATGATTAAAAAATGCAAACAAAAGAGTCATCTTCTAATTTTAATGTAGTAGCGCGTTGGCAGAGCGTCGAATAAACATCCATCCAGTGTGGTGAAAATTGCACACCAAATTCGCCCACAAAATCCGAAAAAGGAATCCATCCAAAAAAAAAAGAAAGATACCAAACACAATTCCCAGAAATATGAGGAGGGAATATTTTCCACTTTCCATTGAGAAATCCCAAATGTCTATCTGTCCATCTCCCAGTGGTAGCTGGGAAAGGACGTTCCAACTGTAGTGATATTAACAGACACTTTTCGTGCGAGTAGTCTTAATGCATTTCCGGTTATCCTTCGTCGACATTGTTAGCGCATACAATGTCGGCGTACTCGGAGTGATTTTTACTATTTCAGGATGATGCGGACGCTGTCGGGCGGTAGGATTCTTTCGAAAGGAAGTGTAGGCGGCGGAGCATAATGGCAAGATGTGGGTTGTAAGTACTGAGCGACGGCAACGGTGGCGGCGGCGGGCGGATGCAAGTGACCGTGAAATCGTTTAGAATAGGAGTGATTTAAATGCGCGTCCATCGGATTTTCATGCGCGGCGCGTCCATCCTCAGTAAACATACGTTATGCGAATGTGCTTTCCACTGTCGTTTCTTTTTTTCGAGTTCCAAATGGTTGGGCTATAATATTGCAGCATAATATTGTGGTTCACAAAATTATAGAGAGAGAATAAATATTTTCAGA
>JAODAC010000008.1:1409250-1429400 GCA_027575185.1 Mimaenictus wilsoni | reverse complement strand
AGAAATATTTGCTGGCCCCATAGCAGGAAAAAGTGTCCAAAGGTATCATACAAAGATAGCAAAGGTGTCCTACGAAACATGCAGACTATGTCACGAGGATGCAGAGACGGCCGAGCCCATAATCTACTAGTGCAAGTCAACAAAAGCTTTGAGCATACATAAATCATATGAAGCGTCATATGATTTTAGTTGTTTTTAGGTATTTTAAAATTTATGACTGTTTCTAAAACTTGTTTCTAGTTATATTTTCTGTTCAATTCATTGATGAATAAATAATTTTAAACTAGGAACTATCGGGATATTTAAATTAAATGTGAATAATGAGCACAACGTTGATGTGATGCATTTATCCAAATACGTATAGTGTAGTGCACACGCATTTTACGCAAATGTTCGTGAAAAGTTATTTGCGAATGCAAATTTGCGGTTACCACGCAGCGACATGTTCGATGTAACAAGTAAAATTGGAAATTTGAATAATTTGATTGAATATTAAGCGAACATGCGTAGCTTTTATTATTATTATTATTACAGTTGGATAACATTCAAGCTTATTATTTGTAAATGTTATGATAATTTCAGTAAATACTGAAAATTTAACAAAATCTCCTCTCCAAAATTGTACTAATCATTTGATTCATATTTTTCAACATTGAAACGGTTGAAAAAATGTACAAACAAATCACATGAATAGTACATTTCTATAATTGATGAAGTCTACTGTCTGGTTTCGTTAAACATGTTAAAATTAACACTGGAGATCAACACTATATCGATGTTTTACAATTTTGCTTTATTTGGTACAGTGCATATTTCGCCGTGAGGCATCGTCAGGTACTAGCCTAAAAATTTGTGCATACGTAACCAAAGTTGTGAAACATCGATATAGTGTTTATCTCCAGGGGTAAGTAAAGTTTTAGTTGTGTGCATGAAGCTGGATGGGGTTGTCATTAGCCAAAGTGAATACTTGGAACTGACGGACAGCGTAACTTAATTGTCGTCGAAGTAAGCCCGCGAAAATTCAAAAAGTTAAATTTGACTTCCCGATTTCATGAAAAAAAAAAAAGATTTTTCCAACTTATCATGTTCAGTTTTTCCATGTCTACGTGTATAAACTCCCAAAAATTCTACACATATCCCGTCTGTACATATCCCGATCAAATATGTACCCGTTACAATATTTCCCAACTAGGGGTTGTACTGCCACGTATGCCGAACGCTCGCATGCATTATGTATGGGGAACAACTCAATTACACGAATTAAATATGTCACAACACGTCCGCCCCCACATCATGTTCGTTTTCGCGCAATGAATGCGATGACGCAAAGGGATGCGATACATGCGGTCACCGTCATGCACGTCGAAGTGTATGATTACAAGCTTCGCAAGCGTCGATTTTGACAATGAATACAGTGCAAAATAAAATAAAAACGAAGGAGAGTGGTGAGTTATTTAAAATTTAAATTGTGGCAAATGCGCTAAAATATATTCATGCAAAAGACATGCCTACGAAAAGTTTGCGTACGCATTTTTTGCAATAATGGTGTTCGCCGGCGGTGAGATGCAGCGTGTAAACGTAAACGCCTCAGTGGAGAGTGTAAGCGGGTGAAGATTCTCAGGCGGAACGCAAGTTGCTTGATTCAATTACCGAACGGCGCTGATTTTCACTTGTTCGCACCCTCTTCATCGTTGGGGGTGTGGATGGTGTGTGTGTATATTCGGTTTTGGGTGTTAGAACGCAACGCCGTTGTGTCCAATGTGATTCGCCAAACCCTACACAACTGTTGTTTCACTGCATTGATTTCTCGGTATATATGTTTTGAAAATCTCGATTTTTTATTGTAAGGAAATGGTTAATTATTAATTTTGCCACGAAAAACGGCGAAATCACGAAAATTATATAAGATGCAAAACGCACAGTAATATATTTACAATAGATTGAATAGATTGAAAACCTTAAAGAAATGCTTAAAATTCGAATTATAGATTTATGTGACATTATGCAGCGATCTGCCGGCAACCTTATTTTCTTAGCTGGGAGTCAAAATCAACCAGAGACAGAATAAAAAAAAACATGTCAATTAAGTCATTGGATAGGTCGTTTAGGAACTTGTTTTTAATAAATGAGTCATTGAGTGACCAGACGACTGCTAAGCGAAGATATTTACAATAATTCTTGACTTTTTACAAATATCTGGATTACCAAAAACGACCACCACCATAACACCCCCGCATGCTATCATATATACCTTGTTCACTTATGTCCTATGCGTGATAATCCTTTTTTGTTCCTATCAAATTTCCACCGTATCGCCATCAGTGTGTCATAGTTAATTTTTTTTATAGATTTCTGCTGCCCTTATACGTGTAACTGTACAGATTTTACGACTTTCGCTCCATAGATGTCGCTTTTCAAACATACCTCAAATCCATCGCTTTTTGCTCGAAATGAAAAACCTCCGACATTCCAACGAACATACTCTTGAACCACAGACCCTATGCAAGTACTTTGGGCACTGCATTCAATGACACGATCGACATTTAAGCAAGAAATAAAATTATTAAATAAAGTTAAAGAATTTTGCCAATCTTGAAACCCAATTTGACTTGGTGAAAAAATCAAACTCTCGAACACAATTTTTGGGCACTAATATTAAATTTCTTCAAGATTTTTTATTTACCGAGCATCGAGCAATTATTTTTCAATTTAATTAGCCATATATGGTAGGAATCTTTAGGGCAAAAATAAAAATACGAAACATATGCAGTATAAGTCAAATATTGCGTAAAATTACACTTATATATACAAAATTTCAACTCAGGACGCAACCAAACTAAAATCGAGACCACTTCTATAAAAGAACTCTTATGATTAAACATTACATAACTCCCCGACATCACTTAGGTTTGAATATACAATATTCATATCTTGGTATCCTCAGGAGCAACTTCAGGTTTAGCCACCTCCTCGACAGGAGCGGGTTCCTCTTTTTTCTCATCCTTCTCACTCTGTCGGAATCGGTCATACCGCTCACCGTTGGCAACGGAATCCTCATCCTCGTCTTCTTCGTCAGATTTACCACCTTTCTCCGCGGTAATTGGAAGTTCGTAAAACTTATCGTCATCAACAGTATCCTCCAAGTCGGCTTTGGTCTCCTCTGCCTTTTCGGGCTCTTTCTCCTCAACCTCCTTCTTCTCCTCAGACTTTTCCTTCTCTTTCTCAGCGTTCTCTTTGCGTACGAGACGCTCGGCCTTTCTGGCCAGCTCCTTGTCTTCTTTGTATCGTATGTACTTCTGCAGATGAGTGCGCTGCTTGCAATGACGGGCGATTTCCTTGTTCATTTCCTCGTCGTCATTGACACGTGGCAGGTACATGCGGCAAAGATCGCAGTAGAATACTTCAACTTTGTGTATTTCTTCTATACCAACATTGACTTGTTCTTTCTTTTCATCTTTCATTACTTGATCTCCGTCTTCTGTAAAACCAATTGATTTCATCTTTTAAATATTTTGCTTTAAAAATCAATTTCACGAAATAATGAATTTGGACTACGTATGATTGCAGTAATATGAAAATGTCTCCCAATTTTAGTAAAAATATGACCAAGTGCGGTCAAATTTTTGTGGAAATTTGAGAATTTTATGTAACGTCTTGTTTGACGCTCAAACTTGAATGAAAATCAAAGTTCGAGTAACACGAAGACGAAAATTAACCATATAAGTGATAGTTGTATCAAAAATTAATGATAAGTACTGATAGTGACATGAAAAACTTTTGATAACTATTGGTAACGATTCATTAAATAGGCAAAAATTATCGATGCATAACTCGTAATATAAAAATATCAATACTTTCATTCGATTCTTTTGACACCAGAAAGTATACCAAAAAATCTTAAACACCAAAAACAATCAGTACATTCGATATTTTAGTAGATTTTTTTTTAGATATATTCATACAAAACTTACCATCAACATCACCAATAGAATCAATTGTCATAAAGTTCTCCAAATCTTCCTCATTCGCCGACACCTCGTCCTTCTCAGGCCTCTCAGTCAAACTCTGCTTACGCTGTAACAAATTGTTTGTTATTTTTCCTCATATTGTGTTCAGACTAAGCATTAGCCAAACCTTAATGTGCCCAATACTGCAGCAATGACTCTCATAAATCATCGGACTCTTGAAGGTAATCTTACAGATCTTGCAGTTCGGCATCAAGAACCTCTTCATATCCAAGTGAGCTTTCGACGCTTGATGCGTCGCCTTCGGCTGTTTGTAGTTGAGCTTGCACATCGGGCACCAGCTAGTTCTGGGCGCGAGATCATCAGTGGTCTTCTCCAACTCACGCTGCGCCTTGCGCTGTACAAGACGCATCTGCGAAAGAATGGCCTTCTGCTTGGTGGCAACACGACGCATCGAAGCCGCGTGTTGGCCACTTTGCAAGTGCAGGCTGTATTTAACGCTGTTCTGATAGCGAATTGAGCAGTGTGGGCACGTCAACTTCGATGAGGTGGACGAACTCTTCTTCTCAGCTTCTCCATCACTTTCCTTCTTCTCCTCACCTTCGCTGCCAACCTCCTCCTTTTTATCCTTCTTGGGCGATTTCACTTCATCGCCGTGCTCCTCCTGCTCATCCTCTTCCTTATCAGAGGTCGGCTCCTGCTTAACATCAACCGGTTTTTCATCCTCTTCGTCAGAGTTATCACTGGAGGTCTTCTTAGGACGCCTGGTTATAGCGCTAAGAATAAATTAGGTTAATCTACATCTTTATATAACATATACTCAAATACAAAAAAGTGATTAATTCAGACAGTGGTAGGTCAGAAGATAGCCTGCTTCTACAGTTTTGCTTCATGCATTGTTCCTGGATCAGTTTCTTCACAGTTTGCAGCTGTAATAAGCTTGCATCGTGCACGTCAAAACGAAGTCAACCCAGTGATGATGGGCGTCCAATTCGCCAAAAATCGCTGCAACGGCCCATCGTTTGAGTGAGAGACTGGAGAAAATGCTGCTAGTGAGATAAAAAGAAAACATACATATGCGCCCGGCTGCACTCTCTGTGCATCGGCAGCGTCCTCGTTATTCTTGTTTCGTCGCCCACACCACGTCACTTCAACGTTGGGGGAAGATTCGCAGCAGCTAAGTGTAAACAAATTGGGTGTTGATGATTTGAACCTTTTTTTGGTTGCGCAAACAAGTGCCACACCCCAAAAACGCAGAGAATTTTTTTCAGTACATGTGATTTTTTGTAGTGTTTTTAGGTAATTACCTCCTCATCTTATTGATCTGCAGCCTCCGTGCGTAGTCAGTCTGTCTGTGCGGGCGCGTCTTCAGCACGCGCCGCCGCACCGTGTACGAGGAGCTCTCAACGAGACGCTTGCGCAGCGGCGGTAGCCTCTCACTTGGCCGTGTGCGCAACGCACCGCCTCCCCGCGACGACATACCGCCTCGTCCTCGATAACCGCCGCGCGGGCTGCCGCCCATGGGCGCCGCCGGCTTGCGGAACTCGTCCTTGTTGCGCAGCGTGTACGACGACGGCGTCCGGCGGCCGTCGTGCGAGAAGCTTCTGCGATCGTTCTCGTAACGATTCTTGTACTCGCCTCCACCGGATCCACCACCAAAACTGCGCTCGTGACTTGACTGAACAACAATCAAATTGGGTTTTACTTTAGTATACGTTTGTTCGCTGACATTTTTAATATATATATTTTTTTTGTTTGGTATTATGTTTAATGCTGATACAATAGGGTAGAGATATCAATTCGTCATTGAACACATTGGACATATGCCGAACGCTTTTTGCAAAACAGGTGCCAGCCAATCAGACATCGCGTCTATATTTGACTGACGCCAATCAGCAACGTAAGATGTATGACAAAGTTTGGGGATTCGCTTTTTTAAGTTGGGCTCGAGTTTAGGAAATTTCAACGGGGGCCGGTCTAGAGTTTCTTCACGCCTGATTAGTGTCCATCTTTAACCAACTTCGATCTATCTAATACTGAATCGCTTCACCTACTTACAAGAAGTGCATTGGACGGCTCGTTAAAAATTGTCAAATTGTCTAGAGCTATATGCAAGTTGAAAAAAGTAACACGGGACTTTTGGATCTGCCCACTTTTTCGTTTCCAATTTCAGTTGAATTCGTCTGCCTCTCCACACATCCTTTTGAGAGTTGAGTCAATTTTCAATCAATCATTCATGAAGTAGCAGCAATTGCAAATTATTTGATGGTCGGACGTGTTTCAAGTACTGATCCAGAAGACGTGTGTAACTTTTCGGCTTCCTGTTGTATAATTCCATCATCGAAAATTTCTATTAATGTTATACTTACGTCTGTCCTCATTCGCTTCCTATCTGGTGATCTATGATCTCTGCTGGAATAGCCTCCAGAATCCTATAGGAAAAAAAAACGAAAAATTAAATTTTGCGTACAAAACATTAAATGTATTAATAAAGTTGAATCGAAAAAAAAAATTAAATTAATAAAAAAATTATGGCTACTTTTGATACAAAAATGAATCTGTATTTGCAAAAACATTCGATGTTTTTGGTACAAGGAGTATCAAACTTTCAACACCAACACAAAGTAGATACTCGTAAGTGTCGATATCATCAATATCAAATAAAGATTTTCGATTAAACGAAGCATCGATATCTTCCCAAACATGTTTGATACAAAAAAAAATACATAAAAAACAATATTTTCAATATAAAAAAGAGTTGATATTTGAAATATTTTTTTGATAATAACTACACTATACGAAAAGTATGAAAAGATGTTTAAAATATCGATAGTTTCAATACAAAAAAGTATCGATACTTTCGATAACAAATTGACAAAAAAAAGCACTGATATCGTTAAAAATGTCAATATTTTGATACTAAAAGAAAGTATAGATAGTTTTGTTACTAAATAAGTATCAATGCAAGAATCATCAATATTTTCAATACAAAAATATCGATATTTTCAATACAAAAAAGTATCGATATTTTTCAATATAAAATGTATGGACATTTTCTATTTAAAAAAGTACAGATATTTGTTGCTAAAAATATTATACGATACATGTCAAAAAGTACTGTTACTTTTAAATATCGAAATTATTGATGTAAGAATATACAGATACCAAAAATTAACGATACTTGTTTTGAGACCTGTACACATAAAATAGCGTAAGATACGATATTAGAATAGCTCATAATACAACGAAAGCTAAACATCATTTTTGGTTAAATTTACTGTTATACCAATTTTTGATCATGAATTCAATTAATTATAACAAGAAATTTATCAAACATATGTGGTCTGAATTAATAAAAACCAAAACAATCATGGCGACCTATCACGTTTGCTCTATGCAAAACAAACATGATTGTCCTCTATTCGTAGTAAGCAATATTGTATGCAGAACAAAAAGCTTGTGGATGAATAGACAATTACTGTAAAGCCCCATTAGACGCTCGAATTTGAATCAAAATCGAAATTCAAGTAACACTGAGGCTGCAATAACAAAACCTGTTTGAAAATCAACTCAGAAACAAAATGGCTGCTTACCGGCTTGTAGGATCGCCGGTAGTCGTCGACGTGGTGACGAGCGCCTCCATACTTGTCCGAAGAGCTGGAGTACTTCCGATCGTAGGAATGATTCGATGAGAACGAGTTGTGATTGTGCGAGTTAAAACGGCCACCACCGCGCGGTGAGCTTCCATAGCCACGGCTGCTTGAATGCCATGAACCACGACCACCACCGCGATAGGAGGAACCACGAGTAGAAAATCCTCCGCCTCTGCTTCCTCTGGGCATCCCTATAATGCAAAAGCTTTTGTTAATCCTATTTAAGTGCGTTTTTACCAAATAAAGCGCTAAACATTTTCTATTGATTACTTTTGTTGTATTTATTTAATAAAGAACGTGGTCTTGATTTTCGTACAAAATGGCGACCAACGTGAAATGGAAAACCGTGAAAACCGATGTTTATATCAGAAAATATACACTTACCCATTTTGGCGGTGTACAAGCGAATTGTGTAGTTGTAGGAAGTTGAACACACGAATGAGAATACCACGAGGTATTTATAGATGAGGATGTGAGAGAACACTTCGATGCGATGCTATCACGAAAGCGGCTTCAACGGAAATGGCTAGAGGTGGAGGAACCGGTTGAAACGAAAATGGCAGCAGTTTCAGAGCAACGCGCGGTTGTCATTCAGTGATTGAGGCGACATCTACAACGCGGGAAGAAAAGTTTAAATTTCTTTCTTAGTTTTTCGCGTTAATCAAGTGAAATAGAATGTATAATGTATTTTAAGTCGTAGATTATATTATTCAGAAGGGTTTTAGACTTTAAAGTAGTGCAAAAAGAGGCATAGTTAGGAAATAAATCGTTTTTTAGGTTTGGTAAAGTGTTGTAGAGGGCGCTGTTCGCGTTTGCCAGCCACCACCGCTGTCAAACCGCACCCTCTGTCAAAGTCGCGCGCGCTCAGGTTGGCTGGTTCGTTCGCATTCTTCGCAGCGCTGAAGCGGTTGTGTGTTCGTCCCGTCGGGCGGTTTTTCAGTAGCGAGTGACGCGAGCAAATGGTCGCACCGCCGACGTGCGCTGGCGTGTTGTTCTGTGTGCGTGCGAGTGGTGCAGCGGTGGCGAAGTCGACGACGACGACGGCAGCAGCGGCGAACTGTGGTGTTCTAGTGTGTGGTTGTGCGTGGCGTGCTACAGCAGCAGCAGGAGGAGGAGGAGCACGGGCGACGACGCAGTGGTAGCGCGATATGTCGCTGGAGAAGCGCTCCAACTCGGCGCTCTTCAAGCGCGCCGAGCAGCTGCGACAATGGGAAGAGTCGGCGACGAACCGTGAGCCGGTGAGCGGTACACATCGCTCGCGCAAGATCAAGTTCTCCTCCGGCTGTGTCTTCCTCGCTGCATGCGCCGCCGGCGAGAAGGAAGAGGTGCTCGCACTGCTCGATAAGGGCGCCGCCATCGACACGGCCAACGTCGACGGCCTCACTGCCTTGCACCAGGTAAATGACCATCATTCATTCACGCTTAATATAAATAACATGTACTGATATTAATTTTTCTTTGATTCCTTTATTTCTGGTCAGAGTTCACATAACTTCCCAGTGACTATGAATATGAACACCAAACTAATTCATAGATAGTCACTGGGATGTTATAAGTACGTGAATTAAACGATGTTATGCCGCACAATGTTTGCATAAAATTTTATTGGACAGACTAATTTTATGATTATTCATGGAACTATGAATATTCAAAGGAACTACTATGAATGCCAATCTTTCCCAAATTCCAGAATATCCAAATTCTCCCAATAATACAAATAAAATCGACAAGTCAATAACTATTAATCACTCCAATGACGCAATTTCGTAATGCTTTGTTCGGTTGTCCTATGTCCTTTGTTGTCAACTGTCAAAAATGGATGCATTGTATTGTCAAATTAGAATTCAATTAGTTTTGCACAATTTGAGGGTAAAAATTGCGGAAATGCGATTTTTAAAGAGCACCATGTTTACCCGCATTGTTTACTAACATTCTAAGCCTATACGTACAGTGGGGCCTGTTGCCGGTCGCGGCGGTTTGCAGGCGAGGGCCTGCATGTCAACGTCCTTTGACCTAAAGCCCGACCGACCGACACCGGCCGACCAGACGGAACGCACGAGGCGTCGTCGACGACCAGGCGAGGACCTGACTCAACTGAGCTTGCTTTTTTTTCTTCTTGCTGATAGTGATAATTTTGCGATACGAGTCGACGTCGTCGTCAAATAGTGGCTATCAAATTAGTGAGTTATTTATAGCACTTTGTTTTTTTTTTTTTTTCATAGTTTGCAAATTTCCATAGTTCTGTCCTATTTTGAGTTAGGGAAACATTTTAATTCGTTTAAATTTAGGATTAAAATCGTAAACTCTAAAAATATGGAAGAAATCAAAATAACGGAAATTGTGATAATGGCACTGTGATTGTAATATTTATTATTGTAAGATAATATGGTTTTATAGGTTATTTACGAGGACAAACTACTGGAAGAGAGTACTTATATTCTATGGTTGTTGTATTATTATTTTTTTATTAATTTCTATGCAATTACTAAATTACATTTGCTCTTTAAATTATACGTTTAGACAATGAAAAATTACCGTTTAATTTACTGCACTTGTATTATATTTGTAAAATTATGATTTTCACTGTTACCTAAGGTCGCCTTCACATTCAGAACGCGGCGATTCGCGCCTAGGCTGAAGAGTCATGTAATAAGTGCAGTCATTGAAACAAAGGGCGATGTGAATGACGTCCATACGATCATAAGAAACTATTGTTTTTTTTTTCAAGAGCGCGCCCTTTGTTCATGAATCAAACTATATAACAAGTGTGTATCTAGAACAGTGTTTCCCAACCCTTTTTGTGCCATACCCCTTAATATGGGTCGGTCGTGTCGATATTACTACTTTTTTAATTTATATAATAAGATAACCTTTCATGGATAAATCTTATTTGTGTACTAACACTAGTCTACTATAGCAGAAGTGAGTTACCTTTTTATGGTTTAGCCAGTTAAAACGATATTATTTAAGCCGCACATCGATACTTATATTTTTCGATACTTATAGATATCGATACTTGTCGATACGTTCCGATATCGATTCTTGTGAATACTTATTGATACATATTTGTCGATATAATTACTTTCCGATATGAATACTTTCCGGTATGAAAACTTCTCAATATGGAGACATATCGATACTCTATGATACCTATCAGTACATTTCGATACTTTTATATAATTTTCGATACTCACTTATTTTCTGAATGCATGTCATGCCGGTAGGGTTCATCATGTTTGAAGCTCGCGAGTATAGCTATTAAACAAGGTACAACATTATTTCAAAAAATATCAATCCCGAAATTCGGTACAAACTCATGTATTCATGACAAGCCTATTACTAGTTTCCGTTTCTGATATGTACAAATTAGCTGATCTGTAAAATCGAAAATAATTGAATTTAACATTTCTCTAAAGCTCAAGGAAAAAAAATAGTTGATTGTAATCTTCTAAATGCAATGTTGTTTACTACTTCTAAGTATTAGCAGATATCCATATAAATAATCTAAATCATATATTGTACTAGTATGCACCCACAACTTTATTAAAATTTGGTAACCATTCTATATTTGTTAACTCTGTAGACTCTTCTATTTCTACAACGTGTACTCAATAATATTTCCGGAATAACTTAACTACCACTTATACAAATAGTATTTATTACTCATAATCACAAATGGATCATAAATAATTAAAATTAGTCTGCACCCACATCACATACATATTCGCGAAACATTTCGGAAGCTGTGTTTCGGCCTCTCTGTCAAACCTACGCGCTACAAATCGTATTGAAATGAAGTTGCTCACTTTAGGCAGCCACACTCATTACAATTACACCTTTCTGTCATTTGTCATCTTAGCGTTTTTAATGATTTATTTATGGCCGTGTATCAATTGCGTATCAATGACAAGCCAAAGGCCCACGCCTCCCAAACATTACCAATTGTAATTTTTTAATTGCCAGTTACACCATTGACATATGCACACACACACGTAAAAACCAAACATACATATCCAAACATACGGGTGGCATAAAATAATATATGCATGCCAATATCTATGCCACCTCACATGACTTTGTCATGCCATCGCTTTTTTTATAATTCGCTAATCTCTTGTCCATGCGGCGAGATAAGAGGCTCGTTCGACGAACAACCGACAAGCACACGCAATAGTTGACATGTTAAACACTCTGACAGGTGATCATATATAGAGGTAATTAATAATTGGGCGCGTTGCGTATTTGAGTCGATGGCATGCAGCGTTGATGCTTCGGCTGCCATCTTGGCTGGCACATTATCGCCGTCACGAAACGCGCCATTATATCTAATTAAAGAAAGTAAAGTGCGAGTGGGTGGCGTGTGTATATGTGCGATGCCTTGCTCGTGGACACATCATCGCCGCCATCAATCGTAATCGTTTTCTTGGGGTATTTTAGTGATTGGGTCTCGTCCGTCTGTGAATACATATATAGTGATTTTACAATTATGTTGTAGATATTATGTATATTGTCAACTTCTGAATAACTAGCCGTCAACATTTTAGAAAGTATCGATAATTTTTGGTATTGATAGTATTGCTGTTTGTAAATATTGATGGCACTGATACTTGAATATTGAAGTATCAAAAGACCATATCGATACTTTCGATAATTTTCGATACTTTCCGAAAATATCGATTTTGATAATTTCTTAAATTGATTTTTCCGATATCCATACTTTTAAATTGCACTTTCCAATAGTTTCGATATTTTCCAATAATTTCCGATACTTATAGATAACGATACTTAAGGATACATTGATACATATAGGAATATGGCGATACTTTCAGATTATTGGCATACTTTTCGATTCATATCGATAACGATACTTTCTGTTGTAATTATTTTCGAGAGAATTATTTATATCGAGAGAGACACATCGATACGTTAAGATACTTATCAGTACATTTCGATACTTTTCTATTTGTTTCTGATACTTATCGATACATTCCGACATTGATTCTTTCCGATACTGAAATTTATCAATATTGACACTTTGTAATAATTTTTGATGCATATCGGTATCGAGACATTCTTTTCGATAGTTATCGATATATTCCGACATCAAAACTTATCGAAACTTTCCGATATCTATACTTTATAATGTTTATCGATTCTTATCGATAATTTTCGATATTGATACTTGTCATTACAATCCGATATCGATTCTTTCTGATATTTATCGATGCTTTCCGACATGTCGATATCGATACTTTTCCCCGTGATTTAAGACGTGAATCATGTCATCGATTTTTTTGTGGCACCCCTAGGAATGATAGTACACATTAAAAAGAACCGTACTTTAATTCTTTTTAATGTGTACTATGACATCACGAAAAAAGGAGGGTCAAAATATATGTATATGGAAAAGTATCGATTCCTCAACTTACGCACAGGTTGCTGTCTAATATTTATGAAAATACACGTTGAGATTCACTGGTTTGCCGCGTACTAAGGCATTTGTACGCAATTATCACAAACTATTGAAATATGTCCCAAATAATTTAGTTTATTTTTGCCCCCAAAGAAGGGGTAAAAAGAGATGTTTGAACAAGGGACTGCCAAAAACTGTTACATCTAATTGTAAACTCAATTCCAATTCAATCAAAATTATTCTAATTCAAAAATTCAAATCAATTTGCAAACAAGAACAATCCTCAAATTATGTTCCTCCTTCTCCCCTCACAAAGAAATAAAACATCTGTAGACATCAAAATACGGTTCAACAATGTAATAAATCATAAAATAGATTCATGCGGTTTCGCATAGAGTATTGTTGTAAAATAATAACTGTAGCAAACAAAACCTGCCACGAGAAATACATGTAATCTGTAGATAAAAACAAAAATGATTACCGCAGAGCGAAATACGACGTGCTCTTGGTAATAATGGTCATTGACCGAAATATTACTCGCTTTTTCGATTGCGTGTGGCAAGCGCGCGAGGAAAGGCACAGAATTGTTGCACGAAGAGAGCAGAGACATTGCATTGCACAATCAATACAATGCGAGTGAATATAATATGCAGCGGTTTTTGAGGTTTTAAAGATATCTGGCATGACTCGTTGAACTTTGGATGCATAATAATGCTGAGTCGTTTCACTTGTTTTCTGGAAATGTCGTAATTTGAGAACGCTGTGCTACTGCAGCGATTTATCGCTTTATGATTACTGTGTTTGCGTTATGATGCGATATTGCACATGACACTCCTTCGGATTTCACTTCGGTCTTTTCGGTCGCATTATTGTGCAGCGTCTTGGGTATTAATAACGTCGTGGAGGCATGGCTGGCTAATTACACGGTCAGTGATTGCGTCAGATTGTGGGTTGTCAACTGAGTAATTAGTTTATGCGTCGTTGGAAGTTGATTGAGTTTGAATTCTGATTTTGGTTGAGATTTGCTTACTTGCTTGGATAATCATTGATTAAATCTGTGATGTATTAGTGGACAGTATCTTTAAAGGGGATTTATAGCAACGCCTCCGTTTCAATATTCTTTACTTGCAGCCCCTCAATTTATAGATTAAAAATATTTTTAATTAATCTCAAACATGTGTGGCCCTTCAAGTTTTGTTTTAGGTATGGAGGGACTTATCACACTCATTAAGGCTGTTTAAGCAAGTTTAAGCATTGCTTGAAGGTTGTTATTTCTCTGAAGTATGTGTGGCCCTTTGATTTCTAGTTTCAGATATTTAGGGTCTTAACGAACTTTCGTAGGTCTAAAAATCATTCAGTTCCAGCGACTGTCGGTGGTTCTGATTCCTCTGAGGTATTTGTTGAAGTTCAATTACTTGCATCAGCTATGAAGACCCCTAGGGGCCTCCCTAGAGTAGCGCGCCCTCAGTTTGGAAACCTCTAAGCTATGGCATTAGTTAGCTATTAGGCATTAGTAAATTGTTAAATTGTTTTTATGTTTGTAATAGAGAGGTGTAGCGAGTTTATGCTACAAAACATGAAAATACCAGAGTTTTAATACTTCGCATTAGTCCATCTGTTTAGGTATTGTTTCATGTTAAATTTTAATAAAACGTCCACCCACACGTATTTTATTTACATTCTTCATATCGTACACGTACTAGTCACCATTTAAAGTTAACGTACTTAAGACATTTCCTGCCTATTTAATTAGCATGGCTTATTATTAACCTCACAACTTCAGTTAAATAGTTAAAACCAACCGCATAGCTAAAGTATTTTAATAGCACTATTAAAGAGTGCCACAATAATTATTCAATTCACTTTGAATATTAACGTTTAAAAAGTGTAAATTACTTTCGGCGGCATTTCTTTCATCTTTCTTTCATCAAGCTAAGGCATAGCAAAATATTGTAGATTGTAGAGCTCGAGTATTTCGCAAAAATGGCGATGTAATCGAGTTATTAAGAAGCGTATAATTCGCGCATAATTAAATTCTCAGGAATGTCAATCTTAAAATCCATTTAACGGCATTATAACCAGATTTAATTACAGGTTTTATCGATTATTATTGAAGCAAATGAACAGGTATAAGCCAAAATCAGAATTCAATTAAATTTTCTAAATTTACAGGACCACATAATGAATTGTAGAAAGTTCGATCGAAAAAAAATGGCAAAACAATAATATATCAATGCATTAATAAATCAATGACATTTGATTGCTTATGATAATACATAATTTTTGTTACACATCTTTTTTGTTATTTATCTCTGAATCATACATTTCTACATGTGGGGTTTATCAGCAATCCCACTTATAAATGCTGACTTTGTAGCTATGTATCTATGGAACATAAAATTCCTATCGTTCTCTGTATGCCATTATGATATGGTTTCGCCGCTGATTTGCGTCTTGATAAGGCCACATTTGCGAATAATTTCGCGCAAATTCTCGGCCGCGCCGCACACCCGTGCGTGTTCATCATCGTGCACGGCCATAAACTTTGTTTTATTGCACGATCGTTTATTACACGCCTCTTTTATTCGATGAGGCGTTTATGCCGTCGTCAATTTTTCGTGCCCTACGCGCCTGCTCCTGCAGCTCGGCGAGGCGCATGCGTCCGTCGGCTTCTCGCTTAGCCGAAGGTGTGCCGCGCCGCTAGGCTAGTAGTAAAATCGCCAAACGCATTATGCGTGCGCCATAATAAAACGCTGGAAATTGTCGGCGTTTATCTACCGTCAGGCGGGTTTAAGTGAAAATGCATGCGCTTATCTGGGTGCAGATGCGCACGCCGTCACTGCCCTGCGACAATGTTGCAAGCGCGGCGCAATTTGACGCCGTTCTTGCCGCTGCGATATTGTTGATTAAATTAATTGATTGTCATGTTGTGAAAAGCTCGCGAGATTCGTAATGTTTTTTGAAATTTATTTTAAGTACATTTCAAGAACTAATTGTACGTTGCGCTAATTGAAAAATTACAAATTATTTTTGCGAGGATTTTTGCACAAAATGTATTGATAAACTTTTTTCGACCATTTTTGACAATTTTACTGATTTCTGGCGATCTTTGATGCTGATTTTATTCATTTCAAAAATTATTGACAAATAGAGCCCAAGTTAAAAAAGGCCAAGTAACGCGTTGATCAAATGGCTTTGGCAAATCACGAAAGAGTCGCACCAATTGCTAGTTGACTATTTGATGTTATGCAGGCGTAGATTTGGCGATGATACCGCGCATCTTAGACTTTGACGTGGCGACCAATTGCGCGTCCAGTTTGTTGCTAATTAATGTGCATTGTAATTGCGTTTCTTTGCGTTTCTTTGCGTAATTGCCGACCAGCGAGCGCGCACTCATCTACGAGACATTTGCCGCATGAGCGTGCGTCGATTTATTCCACTTTAATGTCAATAATTCCATGTTCAATTACCACTCTAATGGCATGCAAATGAAGTTATATCACGATGACTGACAATTAACAATTACGATAAATCAGAGTCTAAGCAGCTGACACGAGTCTGAAATCACGGTAGTTGGTTTTAACGTACGATACTTTTCGTTAAAGAGTTTTTTTTTTACTGTTTGACATTGGGAGGTGCGAATTATAAATAAATGTGACGCTTTTGTTATTCAGATATAACAATTAGAGGCGATTTCGCGCGCGTGGCTAACAATTGAACTTGTGGGTTTTATGTCACATTTGGCGACTTGAAAACCGATTTGTTTCGTGTGCGCTGTGAAAATGTTTTATGAGTGTTTATCGCATAACGATAGATTTCCTTCGAAATTACACAACCCGGAACTTAATATCGGCGTGGCAAATGCTGCGATAAGGCTAATTAATTTTGTAAACACGATCAATGAGCAGCAAGCCTGGGATAGCGATAAACAAAATTGTTATTTATAGAGCATTTGATGTTATTTTGGTGATAATATACATCGTTTGACCCCTTCAAACTTCAAAATGTGTTATTTTTACTGCTTTTATTCTTGATTTTCTCCCCTGGAAAAGTTTTTTGGGATTTTTTTTAGCATAAACTATTTTTTTTTTCGTTTTTGGTAGGTTTCCGCATATCACAAGTGAATAATATATAGCAATGGCCGGCAAATTAATTTTTTGTAATTATCAGGGCAAAAAGCATCAAATGCATTTTTATCAGAATTCGCCATGTATTGTGAAAAGTGTAGCTTGGAATCGATTATGTGTCCAATTTAAATGCTTTTAGAAACATTAGTTTTATATGGTGTATTATAGAAAAGTTTAAAATGGCTTTGGATATGGGTTTGCCACCCTTATTACCACCAATTATTTGTACCCGATGTAAGAGGACAATAGCAATTGTTGTTAGGAATACATTTATCAAACAATACTTTGTACTAAATATTTTTGTGTTTATTATATTCTCATTTCTAAACACATCCATTAATTTTAAATAGCAACAACCTCGAGATTCATTATTTGAAATGCACTCAAGCGCAACGCAAACAAATTTGAAGCGAAATATTACCGGAAATCCGTAATTGCACATTAGCGCATTTTAGAACCAAGCAAACGATGAAATATTTAAAGTTATTATTGCAAAATCCAACATAGAAATCCAAATTTTTGAACAACAAATAAAGTTAATGGCGAAACAACTAATATGTTACGCTAATTAAAATATTTCTTCAAATACATGTGATATTACAAACGGAAGCGTTGAAGTAATAACAATGTACACAAACACGTATAACTTTCGATAGATCTATATATACTAAATGTTTATAGTACTTTTGCAAGAGGAGAAATATGATCGGAAAGTATTCGTTGACAGAAACTTGGAAACGGTTCACAAATCTTTGTTTTTCGTTATAATTTTGCGTTTGGTATATTAAAGAAAGTGTCACATATGTGAGTACTTCACAGACTTGGCGAGAATTAAATGTTCTACCGGTGCGAATATGACAACCCGTAGGATATGTACGTCGTTGCTTAATGCAAATCGATACTGAAATGTGCATATTATGCAAAGAAGTAGAAAAAAAACTGTTTTCTACTCCTGTTGAATAATGTACACATTTCAGTATCGTTTTTTATTATGAAATTATTATTTTCTCATAACATTCTCTTCAGTTTTGTGAAAAGGGCACATTAAAATGTATTAATATACATCTTACAATCAATACAATTTCATTCTTGTGCGTTTTGCCTTGAAGAAACGCTAGTTTTATAAATATAACGTTAATTACCAATAATTTTACCAGAAAGAATATGTATGCAATAAGTGTTAACTTTGTAATGAATGATAATTCAATTGTTTGACGCTTTACTGACCACCTAATCGTGATATTTTTACCAAAATGTCATAATTCCTGCCCGATGGCGAAAACAGAAGCATCTGCCAGATAATTTCATTCAAAATTTACACATTTTACACACCTTCCTTCCTGCAAATCAACACGACGCACACAACCGGTGTTCAAACAAACCGTGTTCGACCGGCGCGGCTTCAAACCACCACATCACCGCCGCCACGTCGCAAACAAATCGCCTTACACGCAATTTGCAATATCGTAAAATTGGAAACGCTGTTTTCTCGTTGCGGCGCGTTGCTTTTCGCGTGAGTTTTTCTTGCGCATTCTGCAAGATTTACGAGCGCTGCGTGCGCGCCAACACTACGGTTATAATGCTATTTTGTTGCTTTGAGTGTGCATTCGCAATCGCATTAGCGCGTTCTGCTCGACTCGGCCCATTGTTGCGGCGCTCCGTCGTGGTAAGCCCATTTTCTTGCGTGCAGCGAGCGAGTTTTCAGCGGCGAAAAAAGCGTACGCAGCTCGGCCGGAGCAGCCAGCAGGCCTGTGGTCAGCGCGGCTAAAAATACGTGCTTCCTCGTAAATAATCGCCAGAGATGCGGCGTGGAAAACCCGGAAAAGCGGTCGGACTACTTGTTGTGTCGCATCATTTGTAAGATTTGTGTATGGGACGGGGCAATATTGAGGGCGGCAGTGGAGGAGGAGGCAGGCGGCATTTATAAATATACAACAGTAAAACAACAATAAAAGCGTGGAAAACAAATAGGTTCTTGCGATTGCGTCTCGCTGTCGTGTCCGGATGTGTGCTGTTTTTGAACCTGCGAATGAAAACGTCTTTCGCCACACCGTTTTTTTTTTACCGCAGCCTTGCATGTGTGGCACGTGCATTCAATGTACAGTTATAATCCATATAATTTTGCATGCATTTTTTGTTTTTGCTATAAAAATTATCGAAGTTAATAAGGTCGAATATATTCAGTCTATTAGTTATTACATTTTTTATATTTCGTTTATATGTCGTAAGTTATAGTTTTTGTATTTTAATTTAATTTGTAATGAGTTTAAAAGTAACTCGTAATTCAAAAGAGTTTACCAACTATTATATATTTAACATAAGAATATATTTAATATTTTCTTAGATTTATTTGCAGGTGATGATAATAAGTAAACGTAATATAAATTTTTCCAACGTGCTGGTGTGTCATAAGAGGCATCATCCGATTATGGCAAACGACGTAGAGTGCAGTTAGGCGATAAAGGTTCACGCCATGTGCTCGTAAAGCATATTTTTCGTAATTTTACGCGCACATTTTATGCATTATTGTCTGCGTAGATTACACTTTGAACAGCAGCGCAACAATGTGATTTAAAATGTGTCGAGAATTAAGGCTGAAATTCGTTTAATTTTATTAACATCAGGTGTGACAGTATTAAAGATATGGTTTTTATTCGATTTTTATGGCTTTGGAGATTTCAAGATTAAACATTTTTTACTTTTAAAAATTTACATATAGTCTTGGTATCATTAAGAAATTTCAGCTGTAAAAGGATAATTAATGATAATATGTAAAATTGTTTCTGCCAGTCATTGTAATTGTAATAGTCATTAATTGATATATGTAGTGCAAATTGACTTGTATTACTTGGAGCCTGTCTAAAACGGAAACGGAATGAAATATTTGGGAACCAATAAAATCACCGCTGGTAAATTCACCGCGGAGATTGGGTGGTGCCCGGGGGCATTGCGCCTATAGCGGATATTATTCCGTAAACAAAAGTATTACGTG
>JAODAC010000008.1:1312506-1398680 GCA_027575185.1 Mimaenictus wilsoni | reverse complement strand
TGTTCTTGGAAGTAAACATCTTCTTCAGGTAGTTCCTGAACAGTGACTGTGGTCTCTGGTTTCTTTCCATCTTCTTCGACTGTGATAATTTCAGTGTGTTCTTGTTTGTTTCCCTTGTGTTTCTTGATAACACGTTTCTTCACAACCTTCTTTTTGGTAGTTCCATCACGAGACACAAATTCAGTAACTTGAACTTGTTCTGGCAATTCTTCAATTGCTTCTGGCTTCTTAAATTCAGGTTGTTCTTGGAAGTAAACGGCTTCTTCAGGTAGTTCCTGAACAGTAACTGTGGTCTCAGGTTTCTTACCATCCTCTTCCACAGTGATAATTTCGGTATGTTCTTGTTTGTCTCCTTTGTGTTTCTTGATAATACGTTTCTTCACAACCTTTTTTTTGGTAGTTCCATCACGAGACACAAATTCAGTAACTTGAATCTGTTCCGGCAATTCTTCAATTATTTCTGGTTTCTTAAATTCCGGTTTTTCTTGGAAGTAAACGGTTTCTTCAGGTAGTTCCTGAACAGTAACTGTGGACTCAGGTTTCTTACCATCCTCTTCCACAGTGATAATTTCAGTACGTTCTTGTTTGTCTCCTTTGTGTTTCTTGATAACACGTTTTTTCACTACCTTTTTCTTAGTAGTACCATCCCGAGAAACAAATTCAGTAACTTGAACCTGCTCCGGCAATTCTTCAATTGATTCTGGCTTTTTAACTTCAGATCTTTCTTGGAATACAACATCTTCTTCTGGGAATTCTCGAACTGTAACTATAGTCTCTGGCCTTTTGCCTTCTTCTTCGACAGTTACAATTTCAGTATGTTCTTGTTTATCTTCCTTACGTTTCTTGATAACGCGTTTCTTGACTACCTTCTTTTTGGCAGTTCCATCTCTTGAGACAAATTCTGTGATCTGAACTTGCTCAGGCATTTCCTCAATCTGTTCAGGTTGTTTGAATTCAAGCTTCGTTTGGAAATAAACATCTTCTTCAGGTAATTCCTGTATTGTAACAGATGTTTCAGGTTCCTTCCCCTCCTCTTCCACAGTTATTATTTCGGTTTGTTCCTGTTTGTCTCCGCGATGTTTTTTGATAACTCGTTTTTTAATTACTTTTTTCTTTATTGAGCCATCTCTGGTGACCTGCTCTGTAACTTGCACATGTTCAGGCAGCTCCTCAATAACTTCAGGTTGCGTACCTTCCGGTTTCTTCTGGAAATACACCGGCTTTTCCGGCAATTCCTGAATAGTTACTGTAGTTTCTGGTGTTTTGCCTTCTTCTTCGACAGTAACAATTTCTGTTTGTTCCTGCTTGTCCCCTTTATGTTTCTTGATGACACGTTTCTTAATCACCTTTTTCTTGATAGTACCATCGTGTGAGACTATTTCAGTGACTTGCACTTGTTCAGGCATCTCTTCAACAGCTTCCGGTTGCTTAAATTCTGGTTTCCCTTGGAAGTAAACATTGTCTTCGGGGATTTCTTTAAATGTTACCGTCGTCTCAGGTTCTTTTCCATCTTCTTCCACTGTTACAATCTCAGTTTTTTCATGTTTATCACCCTTGTGCTTTTTAATAACTCGTTTCTTTATAATCTTCTTTTTAGTTGTACCGTCCTTTGACACAAATTCAGTGATTTGTACTTGCTCTGGCAATTCTTCTATAACTTCTGGTTGTTTGTATTCTGGTCTCTTTTTATAGAAGACATCTTCCTCTAGTAATTCGTGAACTGTAACAGATGTTTCAGGTTCCTTTCCTTCTTCTTGGACAGTTACAATTTCTGTTTGCTCTTGCCTATCACCTCTGTGCTTTTTGATCACACGTTTCTTAACCACCTTCCGTTTAGTTGTGCCATCTCTGGATACAATTTCTGTTACTTGAACATGCTCTGGTAATTCTTCGATTACTTCAGGTTGCTTGAAGTGCGGCCTTTTCTGGAGGTAAACTTCCTCTTCCGGCAATTCTTGAACTGAAACCGATGTTTCAGGCTCTTTGTCATCTTCCTCAATTGTAACAATTTCAGTTTTTTCCTGTTTGTCTCCCTTATGCTTTTTGATAACTCGTTTTTTTATCACTTTCTTTTTCCTGGTTCCATCTACTGATACTACTTCCGTGATTTGAACTTGTTCTGGCAACTCTTCAATTGCTTCGGGTTCCTTGAATTCTGGTCTCTCTCGGAATAACAATAATTCTTCTGGTAGTTCCTGAACAGTGACAGTAGTCTCTGGTTTTTTCCCGTCTTCCTCAACAGTCACAATTTCAGTATGTTCTTGTTTATCACCTTTGTGTTTCTTGATAATTCGTTTCTTAATCACTTTTTTCTTGGTAGTTCCATCATGCGCAACAAATTCAGTTACCTGAACTTGCTCCGGCAATTCTTCAATAACCTCTGGTTGTTTGAAATCTGGCTTTTTCTGGAAGTAAACCTCTTCCTGTGGTATTTCCTGAACAGTGACTGTAGTTGCTGGTTTCTTTCCCTCTTCTTCAACAGTCACAATCTCAGTTTGTTCTTGTTTATCACCCTTGTGCTTTTTGATCACGCGTTTCTTAGTAACCTTCTTCTTGGTAGTGCCATCTCTCGATACAAATTCAGTAACTTGAATATGTTCAGGTAATTCTTCGATAATTTCAGGTTCTTTGAATTCTGGCTTCTTTAGGAAGTAAACATCTGCTTCTGGCATCTCCTGAACTGTGACAGATGTTTCAGGTTTCTTACCTTCTTCTTCAACAGTCACAATTTCGGTTTGTTCCTGTTTGTCACCTTTGTGTTTCTTGATAATGCGTTTCTTAATTATCTTCTTCTTTGTTGTTCCATCTCGGGATACAAATTCGGTAACCTGAACGTGCTCTGGCATTTCTTCGATAATTTCTGTTTGCCGAAGTTCTGGTTTCTTTTGGAAATATACTGTGTCCTCTGGTAATTCTTGGACAGTTATTGATGTTTCAGGTTCTTTGCCCTCTTCTTCCACAGTTACAATTTCAGTCTGTTCTTGTTTATTGCCTTTGTGCTTTTTAATAATGCGTTTTTTAATTACCTTCTTCTTGGAAGTGCCATCCTTTGAAACAATTTCGGTTATTTGCACATGTTCTGGCATCTCCTCAATAACCTCTGGCTGCTTGAATTCCAGTTTTTTCTGATAGTATACTTCTTCTTCAGGCAATTCCTGCACAGTAACCGTTGTTTCGGGTGCCTTACCATCTTCTTCTACAGTGATAATCTCAGTTTGTTCCTGCTTGTCACCTTTGTGTTTCTTAATAAGTCGTTTCTTTATAACCTTTTTCTTAGTGGTTCCTTCCCTTGAAACAAATTCAGTAACCTGAACTAGTTCCGGTAATTCTTCAATTATTTCCGGCTTTCTAAATTCAGGTTTTTTCTGGAAATAAACTTCCTCTTCAGGTAATTCCTGAACTGTCACGATAGTCTCAGGTTTCTTGCCTTCTTCTTCCACAGTTACTATTTCAGTTTGTTCTTGTTTATCACCCTTATGTTTTTTAATAATGCGTTTTTTAATTATCTTCTTCTTGGAAGTACCATCCTTTGAAACAAATTCGGTTACTTGCACATGTTCTGGAATTTCTTCAATAACCTCCGGTTGTTTCAATTCCGGTTTCTTCTGATAATACACTTCTTCTTCAGGTAATTCCTGCACAGTAACCGTTGTTTCAGGAGCCATGCCATCTTCCTCTACTGTGACAATTTCAGTTTGTTCCTGTTTATCACCTCTGTGTTTCTTAATTACCTGCTTCTTTATAACCTTCTTCTTAGTTGTTCCTTCTCTTGAAACAAATTCAGTAACCTGGATATGTTCTGGTAATTCTTCGATTATATCCGGCTGTTTAAAGTCTGGTTCCTTTTGAAAATAAACGTCTGCTTCTGGCAATTCCTGAACAGTAACCACAGTCTCTGGTTTCATGCCCTCTTCTTCCACAGTGACAATTTCGGTTTGTTCTTGCTTATCTCCGCGATGTTTCTTAATTACACGTTTCTTGATAATCTTCTTCTTTGTTGTTCCGTCTTGAGATACAAATTCTGTCACCTGAACTTGTTCAGGCATTTCTTCCATTACTTCAGGCTGTTTGAATTCAGGCCTCTCTTCTTCTGGTAATTCTTTAACAATGACTGTAGTTTCAGGTTGCTTGCCCTCTTCTTCGACAGTTACAATTTCTGTAGTTTCCTGTTTGCCACCTTTGCGTTTTTTAATTACACGTTTCTTTACCACCTGTTTTTTCACAGTTCCATCCCTAGTAACAACCTCTGTTACTTTAACGTGCTCCGGAAGTTCTTCAATCACCTCAGGTCTTCTAAATTCTGGTTTTTCATCAAAGTAAACTTCTGCTTCAGGAAGTTCACGGACTGTGACAGTAGTCTCTGGTCTCTTGCCTTGTTCTTCAACAGTTACGATTTCTGTTGTTTCTTGTTTGTTACCCTTTCGCTTTTTAATAACCCGTTTCTTAACCACCTGCTGCTTTTTAGTTCCATCAACTGTAGTTACCTCAGTAACTTGAATCTGTTCCGGCAATTCAATTAATGCTGGAATTTTGAATTCTGGTTTTTCTATAAAATGTACATCTTCTACAGGTAACTCCTGAACAGTTACCGTCGTTTCTGGTGATTTACCTTCTTCCTCCACCGTTACAATTTCAGTAGTTTCTGCTTTACCGCCCTTGCGTTTTTTGATAACCCGTTTCTTAATTACCTGCTTTTTAGTTGTACCATCTATACTTACCACTTCAGTAATCTCAACTTGTTCCGGCATCTCTTCAACATATTCTAGCTTCTTGAAATCAGGTTTCTCAAGAAATGATACTTCTTCTTCAGGAAGTTCTTGAACAGTTACAGTAGTTGCCGGTTCCTTACCTTCCTCCTCGACTGTGACAATTTCCGTTGTTTCTTGTTTGCCACCCTTGCGTTTCTTTAATACTCGCTTTTTGACCACCTGCTTTCTAGTTGTACCATCTCGTTTAATAACCTCAGTAATTTGAACATGTTCTGGAAGTTCCTCAATAATTTCCGTATGTTTTAATTCCGGTCTGTCCATATACTGAACTTCCGTTTCAGGGAGCTCTTGAACTGTAACCGTTGTTTCAGGTTGTTTGCCTTCTTCTTCAACGGTTACAATCTCTGTAGCCTCCTGTTTATCACCTTTACGTTTCTTAATTACCCGTTTTTTAATAACTTGTTTTTTGATGGTACCATCCGTACTTACCGCTTCTGTAATTTTAATCTGTTCTGGAAATTCCTCAACAACTTCTGGTTGTAAAAATTCAGGTTGTTCTTGGAAGTATACGGCTTCCACAGGAAGTTCCTTAACCGTAACGGTAGTTTCCGGTTCTTTGCCTTCCTCTTCGACAGTTATAATTTCAGTGGCTTCCTGTTTACTACCTTTACGCTTCTTAATAACCCGCTTTTTGACCACCTGCTTCTTGGTAGAACCATCTCTGGTAACTACTTCAGTAATTTTAACTTGTTCCGGCATCTCTTCAACATATTCAGTAGTACTGAATTTAGGTCTTTCTAAGAAATACACTTCTTTTTCTGGAAGTTCCTGTACACTTACTGTAGTTTCTGGTTTCTTGCCATCCTCTTCAACGGTTATAATTTCAGTTGTCTCTTGTTTTCCACCCTTACGTTTCTTTATCACCCTCTTTTTCACGACCTGTTTCTTGGTGGTTCCATCTCGACTAACAATTTCACTAATTTGAACATGTTCAGGTAATTCTTCAATATATTCCGTACTTTTAAACTCTGGTTGTTCTAAGTAGTGAACCTCTTCCTCAGGTAACTCCTGGACAGTAATAGTAGTTCTTGGCTCTTTGCCTTCTTCCTCAACAGTAACAATCTCAGTTTCTTCCTGTTTACCACCTTTGCGTTTCTTGATCACCCTTTTCTTAATGACTTGCTTCTTCGTGGTTCCATCACGACTAATTACCTCAGTAATTTTGACTTGTTCAGGTAATTCCTCAACAAATTCAGTCGATTTTAATTCAGGTTTCTCTTGGAAGTATACAGTTTCTTCAGGAAGTTCCTGAACAGTAACAGTGGTCTCAGGTTTTTTACCCTCTTCTTCGACCGTTACAATTTCAGTAGTTTCTTGCTTACCACCTTTACGCTTTTTGATTACCCGTTTCTTAATTACTTGTATTTTGCTGGATCCATCACGGCTAACATGTTCCGTGACTTGGATTTGTTCCGGCAGTTCTTCAACCACTTCTAGTTGTTTAAATGCAGGTTGTTCTTGATAATACACTTCCTCTTCGGGAAGTTCCTTAACCGTTACTGTTGTCTCCGGTTTCTTACCTTCTTCCTCAATTGTTACAATTTCAGTGGTTTCCTGTTTATCTCCTTTGCGTTTTTTGATAATTCGCTTTTTAACTACCTGTTTTTTCGTGATACCATCAACCGAGACCACTTCAGTTACCTTTACATGTTCAGGCAATTCTTCAACTACTTCAGTTTGTTTATATTCGGGTCTTTCCAGATAGTATACTTCTTCATCAGGAACCTCCTGAACAGTTACTGTCATTTCAGGTTGCTTGCCTTCTTCTTCTACCGTTACAATTTCCGTCGCTTCTTGTTTTCCACCTTTGCGTTTTTTAATAATACGTTTCTTAATAACCTGTCTCTTTGTAGTACCATCCCTACTTACAACTTCAGTTATTTTTACCTGCTCAGGTAGTTCTACAATCTCAGGTTTTTCCTGATAATATACGTCTTCTTCAGGAAGTTCTTTAACAGTGACCGTTACCTCAGGTTTCTTACCCTCTTCCTCAACAGTGACAATTTCAGTTGCTTCCTGTTTCCCTTCCTTTCGACTTTTAATAACACGTTTCTTAATTATCTTCTTTTTAGTACTTCCGTCTCTAGAAATTTCTTCCGTAATTTGAACATGTTCTGGCAATTCCTCGACATATTCAGCCTTCTTGAACTCAGGACTCTCTAGGAAGTGAACCTCCTCCTCGGGAAGTTCCTGAACAGTTACAGTGGTTTCAGGTTTCTTGCCTTCCTGTTCAACCGTGACAATTTCAGTTGTTTCCTGTTTTCCATCCTTATGTTTTTTAATTACCCGTTTTTTAGCTACCCGTTTTTTCGTAGTTCCATCACGACTAACCTCTTCTGAAATTTGAACTTGTTCTGGTAGTTCCTCGACATACTCTGTACGTTTAAATTCTGGCCTTTCCAGGTAATGTACATCCTTTTCAGGAAGTTCCTGAACAGTAACAGTCGTCTCTGGCTGTTTGCCTTCTTCTTCAACGGTGATAATCTCTGTAGTTTCCTGCATGCCTCCTTTACGTTTCTTAATTACCCTTTTCTTAATGATTTGCTTTTTGGTCGTTCCATCACGACCTACCACTTCAGTTACCTTCACTTGTTCAGGTAACTCTTCTACAAATTCGGTATGTTTGAATTCTGGTTTTTCTTGGAAGTATACATCTTCCTCAGGAAGTTCCTTAATCGTTACTGAAGTTTCCGGATTCTTGCCTTCCTCCTCAACAGTAACAATTTCTGTAATTTCTTGTTTGTCTTGCTTCCGTTTCTTTATTACACGTTTCTTTATCACCTTCTTTTTTATAGAACCATCTTTGGTTACTAATTCAGTAATTCTTACCTGCTCTGGAAATTCTTCTACAATTTCTGATGGTTTAAATTCAGGTTTCTTTTGATAGTGCACCTCTTCATCGGGAAGTTCCTTGATAGTTACTGTCGTTTCTGGTTTCTTACCTTCTTCTTCAACAGTTACAATCTCAGTAGTTTCCTGCTTACCACCCCTGCGCTTCTTAATCACCCGTGTCTTAACCACATGTTTCTTAGTAACCCCTTTATCATCAATAACCTCACTTATCCTGACGTGTTCGGGCATTTCTTCGACTACTTCCCCAATTTCTTCATCGGGCATTTCATCAATCACCACTTCATGACTCTCTGGTTTCTCGGTGTTCGTCTCTAACACTTCGTCAATAATCACATCGCCATGGCGATGCACACCTTTCTTTTTAACAATGGTTCGTTTTGTTTTGGTAGTGACTGTGGTGTCAGTGCCAGGTAGCGTTTTGAATGTAGTGATGATTTCCTCATTTGTGTGATGCTGTGTATCGGATGTGTCAGTTCGAACATCTGGCGTGCGTTCAAGTGCTGTTTGCGTATTCATTTCAGTCTGTGTGATTTTTGGACGTGTTGTGTGTAATGCAAAGTCATCCAGTTCACCTGTAAGAGTCAAGTAATGTAAGTGGACTGCCGATGAGGCGCGTTGAGTGCCTGTTGATGGTGTGTGCGGTTGTTGTGTTGACCTTGTAACGCGACCCGATTGTGATATGTGCCGTCTATGTTTAGAACTACCCCTAAGCCTACACTTAGATATATATAGAGAACTGTGTGATTGTACTCACCCTCATGTTCATTCGGATGCACCTCTTTAACGATTACGCTCGCCGACTTGTCGGGAACAAGAACCGGTACGGCCTTTTTCTGACTTTCCTCAAATGGACTCATTTCATCCAGACTACCAGTGGAATTAACACATGTGACTAATAAACTGTGCTGTTCTACAGTATTTGCGTTTGCCTTTTCTGTCACCATTTTCTTGTCAATAATTTTGCTTGGAGCTTGAATTGATTCTACCTCTTCTTGAAGTGCAACCTGTCGTTCGATTATACTTGGTTTGACGATATTCTCATCAGCTTTACGAATTATCACCTCAGTACCCTCACTTTCATGGGCTTGGACTTGTGTTATCTGTAGCGTTTCTTGAGTATCAAAACCAACACTCACAACCTGAGGACTTCTAGACTCCACAGGGAGAATTGTCTCCGTTTCGATAGTTGATACGACTGAAGTGGTCAAACCGTCAAAGGTGGTTTGTTTCTGAGTAGCCTTACTAGTAATAGTTTTCTCTTTTCCGGTTAAATCTTGAATAGTTGCCATTGTCATAGTTTCTGATTGTTCAAAATACTTGCTTTCTGTTAGAACTGGTTTTGCTTTATCTGTAATCACCGAATCGGGTTGCAGTTTATCTCCAATCTCTTCAGAGTAAACTTCGGAGATGCTTAAAGTATGTTTCTCAGACTGACACATCTCTGCTGTTTCCAGATGTGGTAGCTTAGGCTTTCCTAAAGCGTCCTCCTTATCAGAGGCGGTGGTATTCGTTACTGTAATGGATTCCAAAGGAATATGTGACTTGTATGCTTGAGCTTTGTTTGGCTCTTCCTCGGTTAGTTGATCATAACTCTCACTAGCCACCGTTTCACCTTTTACAATACTTTCCCGAAAATCAATATCAATCGTCGCAGTAACACCAGTAAATGTTGGCTTTTCAGAGTATTCCTGTTCACTACTTTGGGTCAGCGTCTCAGAAATAGTTATGTGTTTGAAAGGCTCTAAAATAGGTTCAGCAGTTTTGCCTTGAACTTGTGGAGCTTCATAAACGGATTCCTTCTCCTGAACAGTCCTCACCGTAGTGATCACACTCTCTAGACTATCTTGAATCAATTGAGCATTATCATTGGTAGGTTCCTGTTTTATCAGATCCCCTATATTAGACTGAGTTGTAACTTCCATTTGGACAATAGATTCGACTTCAGTATAACCTGGAAGAGCTTTCTTAGTCTCATATGGTTTATCATCGAAAGTAAGTTCTCTTTCTTCACTTAACGTCTCACAGACATTCAACGGTTTACTTTCTTCAATAACTTTCGTAGCTAAGGAGCTATCGAAACTTGGTTTCTCAGTAAACTCCTTTTCTTGTTCCTGAACCATGTGATCACTTGTTATTACACTTTCACGACTGTCTATGGTAACATTCGCCGCAGTTGACATTTGCTCAGCGATTGTTAGTTTATTGAAAGTGTCCAAAGTGTCGGTTTGAATCATTTCCAAAGCTTTCATTGTACTCAGTTCAGTAGTAGCCCTATCAGTTGTTGTTTGTTTTGGCTCTAATATAGTTTCACTTCCTGAAGTAAGGACCTCTGATATAGTAAGGCCTATCTGTTCGTCTACAGTTTTAAGGGCCTTCTTTGTGATTGGTTCTAATGTGGATAGATCTTGTTCTTTGTCAATAGTTAAGGGCTGGGTTTGCAAGACTGACTGATGTTCAGTGTGAGTTTTCTCGGCAGTAACCTTAGATGGTTTCTGTACATCTAAGATACCAAGAACATCGTCTGCAGTTGTAATAGTCGTTTGTATGTTCAATTTTTCTGAAATCGCAACATCGGCTTTGTTAGTGATGGGCTTTGGAGCTCCATCGAATGATATTTCATTTTCCTGTGTAATGATCTCAGAAATTGCAATACTTTTCTGATCATTTAATGACATTTCTGCAGACTTGACGTTAAGTTCTAGACTTGCAGACAAATCGTGTTCTTTTTCTTGTACCATTGTATGTGATCTAATAACACTCTCCAAGTGGACAATGTGAATCTGAGCCTTATCTTTTGAAGGCATGGCTACAGGTTTGATATCGTCAATCACAGAACCAGCTGCTTCAACAACAGTTTTCTCTGCAATTTCTAGGGTATTAATAGATGATGTTGCTTTCTTATTTTCTGGAACCTGAGCCGATTCAAATATCCCTTCCTTGTTTTCTGAAGTAACCTCAGATGTGATCTGAACACATTTGCCTTGCTCTAAAGCAATTTGGGCCTCACTTAATTCTGGTTTAAACTTTCCTTCAAAGCTTTG
Source organism: Mimaenictus wilsoni (assembly GCA_027575185.1). Lineage (NCBI taxonomy): Eukaryota > Metazoa > Arthropoda > Insecta > Coleoptera > Staphylinidae > Mimaenictus > Mimaenictus wilsoni. The sequence continues at coordinate 1,388,017 of JAODAC010000008.1, read as the reverse complement.
CTCTCGGTCTTCGAGAACCTTCTCCGTGACAGTCACACTAGAATACAATTCCTGTGTAGGCTGAATAGACTCAACCGTAGTGGGTTTGATTTTAAGAGTGTCCAGAGATTCTGAGGTGAGGACCTTCTCCTTTTGGATTACAAGCTCATGTATATCAATATTGACATTGGCTCTCTTGCCTTCCACGCTGGGCAAACTTTCGTACACTTCCTCTTTTTCCGCTGTAACAATATTGTCAATCATTACCGATGTACGGCCGTCTAACTTTACTTCGGCGACTTGAGTGGGATGCTTGTCAGCCGGTTGTAAAATCGTCTCGACCTCATTGACTAGCATTTCTGATTGTGTGGGTGTAACGTAGGGAACGTAGGTTTTGTGCGCTGATGTTGGTGCGATGTGTGTGTCTTCAAGTGTGTTTAAGTGATAATCAGGTATCGTTTCCTTGCTGAGTGCAACCTGCCCCAAATCTGATAGTACCGTCGTGATTTTCTTCAATTCTGGTTGTTCCTTGCTGGGCAAATCAATCTCCATTTCTGAGATTGTCACAGTTTCAACGTTAACGCTTTGATCTGCAGTGATTTCCACTTGTGCAGTGGAAGTCTCCGCAATATCAGTGATTTTATAATCATTTTCCTGTTCATTAATAGATGTTTCTAATTTTGTAGCTATTTCTAGGGCATAGATTGTTGGTTCTGCTTGGGTACGGGTCGGTGACTCACGGGAGAATTCCCCGATAGTGTCGGCGATTCGAGTTTCAGTAATTTCGACACTGGTTAAATTATCCTGTTGTCTTGACGCTGTTTGCATCATTGGCTGAAGAGGTGTGTCATAATGCATTTCCTTGTCGGCACTTGTAATTTCTGTTATCAACACCGTGTTTTCAGGGACAAAGTCTATTCCAATCTGTTCTTTGTGAACAGACTCTTTCTCAAAAACTTTTTCACTTTCCGAAATCATATGTTCAGTGTGAATTATGCCCTCTACCGAAATTGGTTCCTGAGTAGCCTGTGACAGTTTAGGTATATCAGGTTCATAAAGACCTGTTGATCCTTGAGGAGTGGTTAATTGACTTTCTGCAACTATTTTCTGAGAGAACTCGGTCTTAGCCGTAACACCTTCTGGTTTATCCATGGGTTTGAAATCATCTTCTTTCTCTGTTGACAATGTCTCGGTAATATGTACAGTTATCTGTTCATCAACATTAATAGTTGCTGTCTTTCCTGTGGGTTTCTCTCCGATAAAATCTTTCTCACTTTCGATACCCATCACTTCGGACTGTACTAAACTCTTTAATTCGGTATGACCCATAGTTGCGGAATCTTTCTCAGGAGATATCCGCTCTAATTTGCTGAATGTTTCTAGTATGCTCGTTAATTCCTTGGCAGCAATCTGGGGAATATTTATATTAGCTTCAGCTTTTTGCAAATCTGGAAGATCTTCAGTTAACAAATTCTTTTCTTGCTCACAGATCACTACAGATGTTACATCAACACCTTCTCCCATTTCAATATGGCTTGTAGGGGTCTTTTCCTCAACTTCAGATTTTTGAAAAATGCCTTCTTTTTCTTGTACCAAAGAGACTGACTGTGAAATACTTTCCATTAAAGATTGTGTAATATTTGCTTTTGTCTCCTCTTGTTTCGCTTCAGACTCGATAGATTTTGTACTATCCTCAGTGATGACTTGTGCTTTAATAGCAACTCCATGTGTGGTTATATTGGTTGATCCTGTAAATGATTCTGGTTTTTGAGCAATTTCTAATGCATTCTCGTTTTCGAGCATTTGAGTCTGAGTGATAATTACACTTTCTCCCAATTCATAATTGATTTTGGTCTGTTTAGTATTTGGTTTTTCAGGAGCTCCAAATTCAGCTTCTTTCTCAGTAATCAATGTTGAAGTCTGAATGAGATAGTTTTCAGTATTCTGTTGCATTTCAGCTGTGTCAGTTTTCAAAACAGGTTTGTTAAAATCACCAAGTTGATTATTCGGAACAACTTCCTCATTTTGGGCCACAGTTTGACCGGTAAAGTTAAATTCTGCAACCTTTTCATCCTGAGGAGACACAGTAACAATATCTTCTTTTTCATTAATGACAACTTCAGTTACAATTACCTCAGAACCAGGAAGAATATCAACCGTGGCCGATTTCTTATCGGGGAAGACTTGGTCTTCGAGTTTTTTATGAACTTCAGCAACGTTAGCTTCGGTAACAATTAACTCTTGGTTGGGCCTGGCGAACTTCTTTGCTTTACCTGTTTGTATCTCAGGCTTTTCGATATTATCCGCATGTACAACAGTCTCCTGTTGTTCCTGAACAAATGCTTCTGAGGTAGTTACTCCAGTTAACGCCGTAGCAGACAGTGGCTTATTTGATATAATTAAGTCATCTTCTTTCTCTGTTGACAATGTCTCAGTAATATGTACAGTTATCTGTTCATCAACATTAATAGTTGCTGTCTTTCCTGTGGGTTTCTCTCCGATAAAATCTTTCTCACTTTCGATACCCATCACTTCGGACTGTACTAAACTCTTTAATTCGGTATGACCCATAGTTGCGGAATCTTTCTCAGGAGATATCCGCTCTAATTTGCTGAATGTTTCTAGTATGCTCGTTAATTCCTTGGCAGCAATCTGGGGAATATTTATATTAGCTTCAGCTTTTTGCAAATCTGGAAGATCTTCAGTTAACAAATTCTTTTCTTGCTCACAGATCACTACAGATGTTACATCAACACCTTCTCCCATTTCAATATGGCTTGTAGGGGTCTTTTCCTCAACTTCAGATTTTTGAAAAATGCCTTCTTTTTCTTGTACCAAAGAGACTGACTGTGAAATACTTTCCATTAAAGATTGTGTAATATTTGCTTTTGTCTCCTCTTGTTTCGCTTCAGACTCGATAGATTTTGTACTATCCTCAGTGATGACTTGTGCTTTAATAGCAACTCCATGTGTGGTTATATTGGTTGATCCTGTAAATGATTCTGGTTTTTGAGCAATTTCTAATGCATTCTCGTTTTCGAGCATTTGAGTCTGAGTGATAATTACACTTTCTCCCAATTCATAATTGATTTTGGTCTGTTTAGTATTTGGTTTTTCAGGAGCTCCAAATTCAGCTTCTTTCTCAGTAATCAATGTTGAAGTCTGAATGAGATAGTTTTCAGTATTCTGTTGCATTTCAGCTGTGTCAGTTTTCAAAACAGGTTTGTTAAAATCACCAAGTTGATTATTCGGAACAACTTCCTCATTTTGGGCCACAGTTTGACCGGTAAAGTTAAATTCTGCAACCTTTTCATCCTGAGGAGACACAGTAACAATATCTTCTTTTTCATTAATGACAACTTCAGTTACAATTACCTCAGAACCAGGAAGAATATCAACCGTGGCCGATTTCTTATCGGGGAAGACTTGGTCTTCGAGTTTTTTATGAACTTCAGCAACGTTAGCTTCGGTAACAATTAACTCTTGGTTGGGCCTGGCGAACTTCTTTGCTTTACCTGTTTGTATCTCAGGCTTTTCGATATTATCCGCATGTACAACAGTCTCCTGTTGTTCCTGAACAAATGCTTCTGAGGTAGTTACTCCAGTTATCGCCGTAGCAGACAGTGGCTTATTTGATATAATTAAGTCAGATTCTTTCTCGTTTGCATGTACCTGAGTGATAGACATTGAAGATATTGATTCGGTGATATCAAAAGTTGCGGATTGTTGGTCAGGCATGATTTGAGCCTCTTTGGATAGTTCACTTTCCCCAGTTTGGAATTGAATAACTTGGACATGCGAATGAATAAAATGTCCTTCTTGCGCCTGAGCACTATTCAAGAGAGGTTTTTCGAATTCCGCAGGCAGGTCTGAAGCTTGAATAACCATTTTACAAGCAATAGGTCTGCCTTCAAGTTGCGATTCACCCTGAACTAAGTCAGTAACTTGCGATATTAAATAATCCCCTTCTTTATCATGAACATCCGTCTCCTGAATACTGAAAGTTTCCGTTGGTGAAATATCTAAGGTAGCAATCTGTTTATTGGTGACTTCTTCCTTTCTCATTTCAAATGATTCATTGACACTATGTTCCGTTATAACAGTGCTTTCACTAACTTCCTGAAGAAGTTTAGCAGTATCTGACTTATCTACCTTTTGACTTAAGTCACCTAACGTACTTTCGGGAACTGTAATTTCTGCAATTCCAGTAGATAAGAAATGAGTAGTTGATTGTTTCCCCTTGTTACCATCAGGAATCTCAAATATTTCCAGCGGATGTTCCTTCTCCATTGAAGGCTGCTCATGCACAAGGATTTCAGTATTTGTCCCACTCAAACTAGATACCCCAACTTCTTCCTTCAAAATATCCTTTTCATAAGTGGATTCCTTATCAGCCGAATGTGTAATTGTGATTTCCTTAGCTTCGATCGTTGTTACATTCGGTGTTGCCGAGTGGGTTTGGAAGACAAATTTATCAGCAAACTCAATCGGCAGATCACCGGTTTGAATTTGAATAGTGGTTATACCCTCAACCTGACTGACTAATTTACTAGCCTGAGCAGGCGCAGGTACCTTATCCTCGGGCATGTCACCTTCCTTTTCTTGGATTATCAGAACCGAAGTATCACTTATTTCAAGACAACTAATCGACGTCTCACCAGTTTTCTGTTCAGGTAGTTCACCTTTAACGAAAGCTTTGTCAGTCTCACATGTAGTGTTACTTTGTACAACTATAGATTCCCGGGGAATAAAGTCCACGTTTGCAGTTTCCTTTTCAAATGTCAGGGACTCGATAGGTTTAGAAGGCATCTGAGAATCTGTGGTACTAGAAATCAGACCTTCCATCAATTCAAACGCTGTCTTTGCAGTAGATTTGATAGGTTCAGGGACTCCTTCAAAACTAATCTCATTTTCATGTGACTGTGTTTGGATAACTGTTACACTTGAGTCTAATTCCACAGAAAATGTTGATGTTTGACCTGGAGCAGTTTTGCCTGGTTCAAACGCACCTGGAATCTCAGGAGCATGGATCTCCATAGAGGTCACCTCCTTTTGAGGGATAATAGTTTTGTTAGCAACCTCTGTAGCTACAAACGCTTCAGGCATATGTTTACCAGGCTTGCTTTCAGCCACAACCTCTTCGACAACTAAAGAATGAATTTCACTAACGTCAACTTTAGACTTTGCCGCTAAGGGCTGAGAAAGACTCAGGTCAGTCTCCTTATCACCTTGCAGTATCTCTTGTATTTCAACACTTTCATTGAGTTCATATCCTGGTGAAGCTTGGACACTCCTGAATGATGGCGTCTTTTCAAATTCAATCTCTTTCTGAGAAATTTCAATTTCAGACACATTTGTAGCTTCCTGCATCAAGACACTAACATTTGCACTGTCTTTCTGTTGTTCGACAGTATTGTATTCACTTGAAGAATCATTTACTTGCGTTTCGGAGATAGTTACAGAGGTATTTGTACCGATATTAGGTGTAGCGATAACACTAGCCGGTTTGAATGTCTTTTCAAATGTACCGGAAGTATTGACAGGATTGATTTCAGTAATCTGGTAAGTCTCTAAAGTATCCATAATTTTAGTAGCGTTGTTCACCGAACTGGAAATATGTTTACCTCCTTCCTGTTCAGACTCTGTTGCTTGAGTCACCTCCTTCGTCAGTGCCATGAATGGCAACACGTCAATGCTGGCTTTACCTACCTCACCTTGTCCAGTCTGTATTTGAGTAATCTGTCGGGTAGACACTGCTTCCGAAATAATTCGTGATTGATCAAGTGGTACTTGTTTTTCAGATTTGGGAGCAAATTCCTCCAAGGGCTTAAGTTCATCTTCGTCGACATCCTCCTCCATTTCCGTGGAGTGAATGTTCTTCAACTTTTTCCTTTTTCCCGGGGTCATCTCAGTGATAACCTGGACTTCTTCCACAATTTCCTCATCAGTATCTTTGCCAGACTTCTTGCCACTTTTGGACTTTTTGGTAACGATCTTCCGCTTCACTTCTCTGACGTCCTGCACCTGCTTCTGATCAATGCATGATATGTCTGTCGATTGTGTTGTGTCGTCGGTCAATTCAGTGATTTGTACACCGTCGTTTCTATGTGAAGTGTGCTCAGTTTCTTCCTCTTCAAAGGTTTCTGTGAAAGTGTACCGTATCTTTTGGCATTTGTGACAAAAAACTGTATATTTAACAATTATCTAATCTACTTAAGAGTGTACTTGAAGAGGCGAATATACAGCGGCGGCGGATAATATATACATTTATAGAGATAAAGTGTATTAGGCTTATAGTGTGGAAGCATTAGGTCAGATATATATTTTTTTGATAGTAACTGTAAGAATAGTGCGCAGAATACGAGTATATACAAGATAGTTGCGAATTGAATTATAATATATAATGTTCATCAGTTGTTTTTGGCACATGGAATATATACAATGTGTATTTACATAATGATCAGTGGTATTACGCACTCACCTATGAAAGAATGAAGATCAAGAAGCCATGCACTGTTTATTTGCTCATGAGTAAGCAATTAATCAAGCCAACTGCGAATTGATTAGGTTTTTAAAGCTTTTGCGATGAAAATTTATTCATAGCACTCGTTGATTTATATTTTATCGCACACGAAATTGATTTTTGCTTACCTACAATCTCATCTTCATTTTTAAAGCGTAACTTTTTAACTTTCTTTTTGCCTGAAAATTTTAACACTTTTATATATTTCACTTTTTAAAATTGTATAAGCTCAAGGCACTGTTGTTGTTTAAAGCAATAAATCAAATCACTCAATTGGTTACAGAAATGAAAATAAGGAATCATCGCATAACATAATAGACTTACCTGTAAGGACTTGAATTCTCTCGCTAAACTGTGCAGTTTCAGTAGCTCCATGTTTCGTGGTTTCCTGTCGAAGGATAATCTTAAGTAATATAATCCTGTAGAAGAACTGTACCTCTAAATACCTCTAAAACTTCAGTAATCTCCCAAGCATGCGTGATAAAGTCCTCAGGTTTGAAGAGAGTAATCACCTCCTCGACAGTAGCGTACTTCAATTCGACCATCTTCATGAACGCCCGGAATCCAACCGTCGCGGCCAGGACCTTCTCATCTACGGTAGTTTCCTCGGTGAGAACTTCCGAAATAAGTGGCCCATAACCCTTGCGCTCCACGACATTCACCATCGCCGATTGTGATTCGGGCGTCTTCAGGTACGGGAACTTGTCCTCACTGTACAGCACTGTCACTTCTCTGACAGTAATGCCATTCCGAACCAAGTAACCGATCTCGGCGAGTTCTCGGAGCGGATTCTCGCCGGGTCCGAACTCTTTCACGCGAATGTAGTCCAAGACCTCGTTCACCTCCTTCGCCATCCGGATCTCCTCATTAATGATGATCTCTTCCACGCGTTTGATTACTTCCTCTAGATTGACTTCAGTGATCACAACTTCTTCACTGACACCCTCGGATATCTTCTGTTTAGCCGTACGCGATTTGGGTTTCTGCTTATCCAACTCTCCTAGGTCAGTGTCCGAGTGGATCTCAGAAATAGAAATTGATTCCTTGGTTGAGATAATGGTAGTCGCGGTTTGTGAGAATTCCTCTGTGGTTTCTTCAGTATCATCAATCTTTTTGCAGGCAGCTGTGGCTTCAGTAGAGACTGTATGCTGAACAGGGATAATTGGCGTAGCCTTATCCTTGGACTTTGGCTGTGCCTTGATCTCTTCCGTCTGTTCCACTGCTACAACTTCCTTTACATCTAGAGGTTTGATCTCTTCACTGGTTACAGAACCACGTTGACGACGACGAATCTCACGAGTCTTTTCCACACGGACCTTCTCTTTCTTGATTTTCTCTACCTTTTGCTGGGCCTTTTTCAACCTAATCTCCTGTTTCTGTCCTTCGGAGATCTCTTGAACATTGAGCTTGGCTTTGGTCACAGCCAAGCCAATATCACTTACGGCTTTGCAAACATAAGTCCCAACATCTTCAATAGTGACATCCTTAATTGTACATAGAGTCTTGTTATCTTCAATACGAATTTTCACACGCTCAGTATTTCGAACGATTTTATCATCATGATACCAAATGATGTCTAAATAAATTTAATTAGTATCCCACAACCATCTTTCCAATTCATGTCTTACCTGGTTGGGGTGTTCCAGAGAATACACATTCAAAAACAACGTCTTCCTCTTCTGAAGCATGCACATTGGTAATTTCCTGAACGAACGTTGGGACACTATGCGCAGCTATATATTGTAAAATGAAACAACATTAATTGGCAGAATATTTTTTTATTTCCATTAATATCACAATCATGAACAAAACAATACAAACATGTTAGTTACAATCATCGAATGCAGAAGCCAAACCACGACCATGCGAACTCGAAACACAGGCGCTTTCAAGAAGCAAAAACTCTTGCAATTCCTCCTGACTATCAACAGTATGTAATTGACTGAAACCACTTGGGTCCAACTCACGAGGCTCAAATGGATATAGTGGGGAACTTGGTATCATTTGCTTCCTAGTTTTAGATCTAGGGAACGTTTCATATTTCTCTTCTAGAGAATAGTCGGGGTCTGACGGGATTGGATCACATGAATGTGACAATGATTGCAAATTTCCACTGTAATCGGGTGTACCTTCCGTGGAAGGCTCACTGTATTCTTCGATTGGAGAGAGTGTATAAAAATTTGTGTCATGGGAATATCTTCTTGATTTGTCAGGCTCATAACCAATATATTCAGTATTTCTAAATACTTCCGCTTTCTTTTGAGGATCTGGCGTATCTCGAAAATCAGAAAACTCCGCATTTCTGAGTAGTTCCATTACAGAACTAATAGAATGTCTATGCGAACTTAAATATTCATCCATTGCGGATTTTACGAAAGATTTTTTACTTTTCGGAAAAGGATCACTACATGTAGATATGAGGGACTTCTCTGAAGATACCGAATTTTGGGAGTCTGATACCGAGGAGCTTTTTAAATAGAATGGTTGACTATGATTAGCCGGGTCAATAGTATCCAAAGAAGGAACATGCATAAATTCCGTAAAGTCTCGAGGGGTATCTAAGCTATCTAAAGACAAATCACTGGGCAACACTGACATGCAACTGCTACGAGATCCCGCATTACCTTTGAGAGCTGCTTGAAGTTCTTCCATATGTGTGACCCATTCCGGTTTCCTGTATAGGGGTGTGCCAACGATACCTGGAGGAAATTGCCATTAGTATTATGTCTATGAGCAAATGGTGAAAGATGTGATACAATGATATAGTGTATATTGCTTAGTAAAAAATAGGAAGGTAGGATTCTCTGAGATATAAGAAAGCTGGAAAAGAGAACATTAATAAAATATATTGGAACCCTTAAAATCACCTTCGACACTCTCAACCATCAGCTGTGTAGATGTTACAGCCACTCCCAGGTCATTCTGGGCTTCAAACACAATATCACCAGTGTCATCCGGATAAACTTCAGAGATAGTTAGAACCGAAGTACCATCTTCAAAGTTCTCGATCACAAACTCATTTGATGGTTTGATTTCTTCGTTTTGTTTCAGCCATTTTCCTTTGGGCATTGGCTTACCAATTGCCTTAACTTCCAATCTAAAAATAAAATAGTATTAAATGAATATGCTGGGATCAGGTGAGATATGCATACCTTGTAATATCTCCGTCTTTGGTTGAAATCACCTCGGGCAATTTTTTGATAATCTTTGGTGCGCATTCATCATCAGATAGAACATCTAAATCGCTCAATGTCTGTAAAATATATCCGTAGAAAAATATTCGAAGAGGAATCGTGAACATCTTACTTTATCTGCAATTAGATCTTCTTCAGATTCGGATGGACCAGTCATCAGACCTATCTCTGAATCTGGGACGTATTCATATGCTATAAATGATTTGCAAATTAAAACAGGAATAAATGAACTTAGTATTCGTTACCTTCAACAATAAGAGATGATTTGCAGACAGCTCTTCCAACTTTGTTATTGATGACACAAGAGTATTCACCGGCGTTTTCTGGGAATACTTCTGAAATTGCCAAACTACAGACACCCTCAGAATCTTGAATAATTACAACATCCTTAGCCTGTTCAACAGGTTGGTTGTTATGATACCAAGTGACTTTTGGTGTAGGTTTACCAGAAACTATACATGAGAATTCCACTTTTTCACCATCCATGACCCTCTGCGGCATAATTTGTTGAACAAACCGCGGGTATTCAATCTCCTGGATAATTTCCCAGTCCGTTTCTTCTATGACTTCTAGGCTGGCTGTGCAAGACACAGACCCAACGGCATTCTCAGCGCGGCATGTTATCAAACCAGCAAAGTCAGAATCTACATCGTTGATCACTAATATTGATCTGTTCTCTACTGTAGATATACGAATTGTAGGAGAGGATTGAATCGGGAAGGATCCCTGATACCATTGGAAGGTTGCAGTAGGCGTTGCTTCAACATCAGCCTCAACAACCACAACCTCTCCAGGTGTGACAATTTGTGGGTAGATAGGTTTAATAAACCTTGGAGCCTGAGAACTCAAAACTTCCTCATCCTCGGTGATGGTTACGGAGCCACCAGACCTGGTCTCACCCTTTTGGTTCGTGATCCTCACTTCATACTTGCCAGTCTTCTGTGGGGCATCTTTAGAGATGACCAATTTAGAGGTATTTTCTTTGGTTGTGATTTTATATGCTGAGCCATTTTCAAGGACTTTGTTGTTGCGAACCCATTTGGTTTCCAATTCGGGGGATCCATCGTACTCTACTTCAAGTACCAGGTCCTTGCCAGGCTTGCTCACAACGGCCTCAACAGGTTTGGTTATTTTCGGCGCGATCAAAACAACAGGTTTCGTTACTTGCACTGCTCTGGATGGTGTAATGTTAGCACGACATTCAGCTTTGCCAAATTTATTGTCCGCAATGCAACTTATGATCGCCTCCTGCGTGAGCGGCTCAAGTATTTCGAGTGTGGTAACACCGGTTTCGGGATTATAAGTGATTTTTGTTTTCTTATCTGGTTTCATCTCCTTGCTGGCTTTGAACCACTTGACATTGGGTGTTGGTTTGCCAATAACAGCGCATTCTAAAAGCGCAGTCTGACCTTGTTCAACGCTCTTGGGTTTGAGTGGTTTGGTGAATCGTGGCGCAATACCACTTTCTTCTTTTTCTAGACAGGAAATATTAACTTACATCCATGTTAATCAATATTTTAAACTGCACCATAAAACCAACCATGTAACATATTTTTAGTTTTAATACAAAAATAAACATGCACACACGTGAAAGGAATATTTGGGTTAGGTAAGCAACATTTCCACACAGGAAAACATATTATACCTAAAATAATCAAATTCGCTGTGGATGTTGCTACACCAGCTAAATTCGTAGCTTTGCATGAGTAGATGGCAACATCCGATGGTTCCACCCTAGCAAATTCCAACTCTACAGTATTCTCGGTAATTCTGGTGTATACCCGTTGACTCGCCTGAAGTAATTGTTCATTTTTGTACCATTCAACTTTCGGGAACGGAGATCCTTCAACTTTACAGATCAATTTCGCAGGTTTATTTTTCTCCGCAGCAATTGGCTCAACTCGCTGAGTAAATTTGGGTGCTTTGGGTTTGTCTATGGTTATACCCATTTCAGTAACCATGCTTTGTTCGACACTCTTTCGCACAGCGCGGTTAATTTCTTTTACAACTACTTCCTTCTGAATATTCTCTTCTGCAACTTTGTCTGTTACCTCAGAGACGCGTTTTTGCGATACCAATTCGATCTCTGGAATTGGTCCTTGGTCATTATCTTGCACAATCTTCTGACGAGTCTTGTGAATCTTTTTGGAAATAACACTCGTTTTTGTTTCCTTGTGGAACGATGGTTGCTCCTCTTCCTCTTCAGGCTTTTGCCATTCAATCTCTTGTTCTTCGCGGATTACAATGGATTCTTGCTTCTCATTCAAAGTTATCTTTGTTTCAGAATGGACTTCATCGACTTCAACTGGTTTAAAGACCTGGTTATCTTCGATTTTGGTCGGGACAAGTTTTGGTTTTTCTTCTACCTGAGGTTCTTCTTTCTTCGGTTTACCACGCCTCCACGGTGTTGGTTTGAACTGAATTGAATCATCCTTGGGTCCTTCTGTGATAGGTATATCATCTACTGGTTTTTTGAATTTATCTTCTGGAGCTTCTTCCTTTGGCACTGGAGTTGGTTTAGGGATGGGCTTCAACTGGATTTTCTCTTCTGGTTCTGGTGATTTTGGTCGCCGTTTGCCTGTAGGCCATTGCTTCTCTGCTACTACCTCCTCTGGAACCTTCTTAGGTTGCCTTCTCCATGGAGCAGAAGATTTCTCTTGTTCCTCAGCAGGTTTAATTGGTTTCTTAGGAGCTTCCTCTTGCTTAGGTATGTCAACCTCTTTCTGTTCTGGTTCTGTCCTCTTGAAAGGTTTCAAAGTTATTTCCTCAGGTTCAGGAATTTCCGGCTGTTTAATTGGTTTTCGTTTAATATCTACTTTCTCGGGTTCCTTAGGTTCTTCTTCTCTCTTCGGTTTCAGAATTGGCTTTAGATGGACTTCTTCCTTAGGTTCCTCTTCAACAGGGAGTTTTCCTTTTCCAATAATGATTTTATTAGGTTTCTCTTCTTCAATGATTGCTTTTGGTTTAGGACCCCTTTTCCATGGAACTGGCTTCTCTTCCTCTTTTTGCTTTTCTGGTTTAACCATTTCTTCGACGTCTGGCATTTCCTCGAGTACATATTCCTCTCTTTCTGGGACTTCAAATCTATCTAGCTTTTTGGGTTTCTCGGGAATGTGCTTTGGTTCTTCATCCTTCACTTCAACTAGCCTTGGTTTCAATACAGGTTTAAGTTGAACTTGTTCTTGTGCTTCAATCACTTCTGGCTTCTCTGGCTTTCGTGTGGGCTTAAGTTTAATTTCTTCTACTTTCTCAACAATTTCAGGCTGTACTAATTTCTTGTCCTTCGATTTCTTAGGTTCCTCAGCTTCGTCTACCTTTAGGACTACCACATCTTCGACTTGTTCTAAGGTCTCTTCAACAATGTAAGTCTTATCCACAACTTTGGGGACTCCCTCGAGTGGTTTAACTTCTTCGGTAGGCTTCTTACCACGTCTCCAGGGTCGAGTTTCGGGTTCTTTAGCCTCTAAGTCTAGCTTCTCTTCAAGTTGTGGTTTTATTTCTTGAACCTTTTCTGGTTTAGATTTACGCCAGCCTTTTGGTTCTACAGGTTTCTCTTCAACATGGGTTATTTCAGGTGTTTCCACTTTTTCTGCTGTAATTACTTCTTCTTCTGCCTTGATAGGTTTAAGATCAACTTCTTCCAGTTTATCTTTGGTTATGTCCCTCTTAGTAATGGAAGATTTTCTGAGTTTAATTTCCTGCTTATTCCATGGAACCGGTTCTTCCTTAGGTTGTATTTCAATGGTTCTTCTAGGTTTGGATGGAGTTTTAGGTTCTGATATCTCCTGTGGTAATTCCTCTAGCTGATGTTCAATTTCTTGAAGTTTTTTAGGTTTCTCCTCTTTCTTTGGTTTTGGAATTGGTTTCAATTGTACCTCTTCCTTTTGTTCTTCTTCCACCGGAATCTTACCTTTGCCAATGATAATTGTGCTTGGTTTTTCTTCATCGACAACAGGCTTTGGTTTAGGTCCACGTTGCCACGGGACAGGTTTCTCTTCAGGAATTTCACGAATTTTATCTGGTTCTTGAGGAATAGACTTAACTTCCTCAACCTTTTCCGGCTTAGGTCTTCGCCATCCCTTTGGTTCTAATGGCTTTTCTTCAACATGGACAGGCTCCATAGTATCAGCTTGCTTTGGAACCTCTGTTTCTTCAGTTTGCACAGGTTTAAGCTCAACTCCTTCCAATTTATCTTTCACTATGTCCCTCTTAGTGACAGAAGATTTTCTGAGTTTAATTTCCTGCTTATTCCATGGAACCGGTTCTTCCCTAGGTTGCATTTCAATGGATCTTCTAGGTTTGGATGGAGTTTTAGGTTCTGATATCTCCTGTGGTAAGTCCTCTAGCTGATGTTCAATTTCTTGAGGTTTTTTAGGTTTCTCCTCTTTCTTTGGTTTTGGAATTGGTTTCAATTGTACATCTTCCTTTTGTTCTTCTTCCACCGGAATCTTACCTTTGCCAATGATAATTGTGCTTAGTTTTTCTTCATCGACAACAGGCTTTGGTTTAGGTCCACGTTGCCACGGGACAGATTTCTCTTCAGGAATTTCACGAATTTTATCTGGTTCTTGAGGAATAGACCTAACTTCCTCAACCTTTTCCGGCTTAGGTCTTCGCCATCCCTTTGGTTCTAATGGCTTTTCTTCAACCTGAACTGGCGCCTTAGTATCAGCTTGCTTTGGAACCTCTGTTTCTTCAGTTTGCACAGGTTTAAGCTCAACTCCTTCCAATTTATCTTTCACTATGTCCCTCTTAGTGACAGAAGATTTTCTGAGTTTAATTTCCTGCTTATTCCATGGAACCGGTTCTTCCCTAGGTTGTATTTCAATGGATCTTCTAGGTTTGGATGGAGTTTTAGGTTCTGATATCTCCTGTGGTAATTCCTCTAGCTGATGTTCAATTTCTTGAGGTTTTTTAGGTTTCTCTTCTTTCTTTGGTTTTGGAATTGGTTTCAATTGTACCTCTTCCTTTTGTTCTTCTTCCACCGGAATCTTACCTTTGGCAATGATAATTGTGCTTGGTTTTTCATCATCGATAACAGGCTTTGGTTTAGGTCCACGTTGCCACGGGACAGGTTTCCCTTCAGGAATTTCACGAATTTTATCTGGTTCTTGAGGAATAGACTTAACTTCCTCAACCTTTTCCGGTTTAGGTCTTTGCAATCCCTTTGGTTCTAATGGCTTTTCTTCAACCTGAACTGGCTCCTTAGTATCAGCTTGCTTCGGAACCTCTGTTTCTTCAGTTTGCACAGGTTTAAGCTCAACTCCTTCCAATTTATCTTTCACTATGTCCCTCTTAGTGACAGAAGATTTTCTGAGTTTAATCTCCTGTTTATTCCAAGGAATTGGTTCTTCCTTTGGTTGCATATCAATAGATCTCCTTGGTTTGATTGGTACTTTTTGTTGTGGTATTTCCTTGGGAACTTCGTATGGCTTCTGAGGTGCAATTTCCACATCTTGAGGTTTTTTGGATTCTTCTTCCTTTTTATGTTTAGGAATAGGTTTCAGTACCACTTCCTCTTTATATTCTTCTTCCAGAGGAATCTTACCTTTACTAATAACAAGTTTTCTAGGCTTCTCCTCCTCTGCAACAGGTTTTGGTTTGGGTTCACGTTGCCATGGAACTGCTTTCTCTTCGGGAATATCCGATACTTGGATTGGCTGTTCTTTAGGTTGTTCAGAAATAGGCTTAACTTGTTCCTTTAAGTCAGGCTTTGGCCATACTTTCTGCTCTAAAGGCCTTTGTTCATCGTCAGACAATTTTACAGTTTCAATTTGTTTAATAATAGAGGAATCTTCTATTTGTGTATTATCTTCAACCATAGTAGATTCTCGCCGTACCGGTTTTAATTGGACATCTTCCAACTTGTCTTTAATTATATCTTTCTTAGTAATAGAAGACTTTCGTAACTTAATTTCCTGTTTGTTCCATGGAATGGGTTCCTCTTTGGGTTGTTGATCAATAGAGCGACGTGGTTTAGCTGGCGCTTTCGATTCTGATTTTGGTTTGACTTCATCAGAACCTTCCTGTTTAATAGTTTCCTTCTCACCTAGCTTCAACAAAGTAACATCTTCAACTGTTTTAGTAGGTTGAATTTGTTTTGGAGCCTCAACAATTTCATCTTTTTCAACTATATGCTTTTTACCTCGTTTCCAACCTCTGGTTTCTAGAGTGTCTTCTTGTATAACGGATTCTTTCTCGACTACCTTCATTAACGTAAGGTCCTCAAAAATTTTGACAGGCTGAACATGTTTTGGAGCCTCGAAAATTTGCTTTTTCTGTGTTTCAGGTTTCTTAGGCTTCCTCCAACCACGAGTTTCAAGTGTTTCTTCTTCTTTAACAGTTTCTTTTTGATCCAATTTAAGCATTGTTGAATCTTCAACAGTCTTGAATGGTTTGACTTGTTCGGGTACTTCAGCAACTTCCTCCTTTTGTGTTTCTGGCTTTTTTGGTTGCCGCCATCCTTTAGTTTCGAGAGTATCCTCCTGTTGGATTGTCTCTCTTTCATCAACTTGCATCATTGTCGAATCTTCTACTGTCTGATACTGCTGCTTTTCTCTACGCAATTCGGTCTGTTCTTTAACTTCTTGTTTAACCACAGTTTCAACTGTACTGGTCTCAAGTGTTTTTGATTCCCGTCTCAGAGGTTTCAATTGCACGTCCTCTACTTTCTCTTTAACAATATCCTTCTTTGTTATCGATGCCTTCCTCAGTTTGATCTCTTGTTTATTCCATGGTACCACTTCTTCTTTTGGTTGTAACTTCATAGTTTCAGACGGCCTCCTAGGTTTACGCCATTCTTTAGTCTCTTCCGTTATGTTTTCAACAACTTTGAGAGCAGTTGTATCTTCAACAGTTTGTTGCGAAGCTTTCTCTGGTTTATCCTGAACAGGTCCTCTAGGTCTCCTCCAACCTCTAGTCTTTAGATTCTCTTCTGCTTTTAATGTAGTTTTTTCCTCTACATTAAGGATAGTTGTATCTTCAGTACTCTGTACAGGTTGTCTTGGCTTACGCCAATCACGTGTATCCTCAGGCTTCTTAGCCTTTGACACTTGTTTCATTCTAATATCTTCCGACTCCTGCAAGTCTAAACGGGTTGAATCATGTAAGTCCCTAGTCTTTAATATATTCTCGTCAGTTTTATCACGTGTCTTTCGCCAACCACGCGTCTCCGTTTTAGTTTTAGATTCATCAATCTCTTCACGCTCATCAACTTGCAAAATTGTAGTATCACTAATATCCTGGGTGCTAAGTGTACTTTGAGTATCCTTAATGACTTGAGTCTGTTTTTGCAATTGCCAAGGCTTTAACTCAACATTTTCCGAAGATTCGCGCCTAATTTCCTTCTTTTCAATTTTCGCATGTTTCAATTGAACCTGCTCAATCTCTTCTTTAGCGACCTCTTTCTGAACTCTCTGAGTCTTTTTCAGGGTAACCTGCTGCTCAGTCCAAGGAACGGCCTTTGCCTGATCAGACTGAATACTGGTCACAGCTGTGGAAACCGAGTGTTTCTTACGTCTCCATGGTAGAGTGTCATCGCCCATGGGCAATATCTCAGCATCCGTGGGTATATCCTCCCGCACACCCTTTGTAAACATATCATCCGTTCCCGAAGTTTTCGTTGTCTTCGTTGCGGTGTCATCTTTCTTTAGACCTCCCGGTTGGTCTTTGTGATCTGGTACAGGAGTTCGATAAACCTTACCGGGCCGCTCTGGAATTGGTAAGCATCGGGTCAGGCCATACAATACAGCAGAGAGTAGCGTCTAATTTTGAGCGATCCCCGCACGCGGCGTGAAGGAGTTGCGCACGACTCGTAGGTAATTCTATTTCAACCACGATTACGACGTATTTATAGACGTTTATGATTCATAATAGAAACAATACGCGTGTGCGTGTACGCACGGACTCACGGTGCGTAATCCTCGGCAGGCGAGTGATTGACGACGCGCAGAAAATTCGAAAATGCCCCACTACCGTCGAGGGCACGCTACTAGAGTTTTCAACCGCTGCGACAGGACTGTAAATTTCAAAAGACATTCGAGTACCGAGCACTACGCTCGTGAAAATGTGTGAGTAGTTGACCAGTGAACTAAACAATATTTTGGTGTGTTTAACAACAGTGGAAAGTGCTTCAAATAACTGAAAACTTCAAAGGAACACAAAAAACTGAGAAGAAACACCTGAGACCACCACACAAAAAAGTGCAACCCTTAATTTTTTAAATATATAAAATAACTAGATTTAAAAAATATATGAAAAAACGGTATTTAAAAAAATCCTAAAAAAGCTAGGGACAGTATTCAAAGTTGTGCGTCGTAACATAGATAATTTGCACAGATCTGGGACAAGTGATAATTAATTTTAGAGTAAAAATAGTTTATAAGTGCTTTATTTATATTCAAATTGCTTGTACAAATTGAAGCAGCGACAATAATGTTATTGTAATATTTTAAGCGAGCATTGTATATGGATTTAGGCTAGAATTATCAGTGTTTCCGTTTGATGTTTGAATGTATAGCTTTTTCTAAGCCAATTGTTCTGAGAAAGAAGAATGATAAAAAGATCAAACAAGGTTGACTATTTCTGGCCAACCTTGTGTTTTTGTCTTCTGTTGAGTAATCGTGTGAATCACAGCCATTACTAATGAACCCCCCTGTCATTTATCATTCGAGATTCATCTTGGCAGGCCGAAACAAATGAGCACGAAATCAGAATTAGCCTCTGATACCACCGTGGAGGAGTCGAGAGAAAAAAATCTATAACGGTGAGGTGCAATCAAGAAAATCTGGCAAAGGTGGCACATCGGGCGCGTCGTAATTTGGACTACGCGATGGCTCGCCTAATTTAGACTGTAACGTAATCCACGCAAAGTTTAAAATAGTTTCCTCACATTGCCAGTGTATTCATTTTGGTTGCACACGGCCCGAAAACTGCTTGGACATAATTCGAATCTTCGAAATAGAACGCATGGAAAGTGAGCACTGGCCGGCAAACGGCAAAACGTTTTTTTTTTTCAATTTCGTGCACTTTTGCGGCCGGTACGGCATTGAATTTTACCGGTGATTTACGATTACGAATTTAATGCACGTACAATATTTATATTTGTACGCGATTTTTCTTGTTTCATCTAAAAATACACGGTTGTCAAGATGTTTAAAGCGTATTGGTTTTCTTCTTTTCAGTATTTTTTTTTCTGTTTCAGTTTTTTACTAGGTCGTTTTGTGAAACTCAGGATTGTGTTATGATATTGCAATTTATTGTAAATAATGCACTAAAACTATACAATATATAACAATCAGTATAAATTATCAAGATATAAAGCACAACTTTGAAAATCGCAAATAATGCAATATGAGCGGATAAAAACGAGAAAGCTGAATTCAATCCCTTCAAATACATGTACAAATCATCTGGAAACTTAATAAAAACAACCTGACCATTTTCATTTTAGTTTAGCCATCCACCAATGTTCTATATGATGTTACTGTGTAGCAGATTTGTACCGTGGATGGTTCTCGCTTGATTTAAGTACAACCCAACGTCCAGTGATTTGGTTAAGAACATATTTGTACCGTCACACCGATATTAGCAGACAAGACTCGCAAATTCGATTACATTTGAAGATTATTTCAGGGGTGAAATATGGTGAAAATCAAAGATAAATATATGTATATAGATTATTTCTTACTTTTGACGATTAGTTTGGCGGACTGCTCCACGACTCCGGCGGAGTTGGTCGCGCGACAGGTAAATGTGCCTGAATCTTCTTCGTAGGTTGAAGAAATCAGCAATACGGCATTGTTACCCTCGTGGATCATCTGAAAATATAATAAAAAATTGTTATTTTCTCATATGTGTTGTGTTCTTTTTTCAATTACCTGAAAATCTGGAGATTCCGGAATAAGGAATCCATCCCTGAGCCATTGAATTGTAGGTTTGGGCTTTCCAGCAGATACAGTGGTCTTGAACTGAGCTGGACTGCCTTCAGGGACAATGACGTCCTTCATTGGAGTAAGAGTTGGTAGGATGTCTTGGCTTTCAGGTGCCAATACCTTGAGGTTGGCTTGGGTGCTGATGGTACCGGCAGGGCTAGTTGCAACGCATTTGTAGATACCTTCGTCTTCAGGGAAGGCTTCGGAGATCCTCAGAGTGTAGGTATCTCCCTCTTTGACCATCTGGAAGTATTTTGATGGTTTGATGATCTTGTCTCCACGTTGCCACTTGATTTGAGGGGTTGGTTTTCCTGAAATGACGCACTTGAAGGCGACAGACTGCCCCTCCCTGATGGTTTGGTTTTTGAGAGGTTCTAAGATAGCCGGTGCCTTTTCAGCTCCAGGAGAAGATTGGCTTTCTGGTTTAGTTGGTTGACTAGTAGCCGAGACTACGCACTCGGCTTCACATCGTGCTTCTCCAGCATTATTGATGGCAACACATTCGTATTTGCCTGAATCTTCCTGAACAACCTCGATGATCAATAGAGTGTAGACTTCATCTTCCTCCAGAGTCTTGTACCTGATGTCTGGCACGATCTTCTTACCGTTCTTAAGCCAGTAAACGTCCATGGGTTTAGTACCATTAATTCTGGCGTCGAAACGGACTAGCTGGCCGGTTTTAGTGGCACAGCTTTGCGCCGTTGTAAGGAAGCTTGGAGGTACCACACCGCTACGGCCCGAACGTCTGCGTTCCATGACAACCAAGTTGGCACTGCACTTAGCGGTACCTCCACGGTTCTCGGCAACTACGTTGAAGACAGCAGAATCTTCCAAGAATACTTGGCGAATCTGCAAGATGGACTTGGTACTGAAGGTGTAAACCTTCAAATCTGGAGAACTAGTAATCGGGAAATCTTCACGGAACCAGGTGATCTTTGGCAATGGGTCTCCGTCAAATTCGACCTCGAACTTGGCGGGTTCATTTTCGAAAGCCCTGCATGGTTGGATTTTCTTTGTGAAGTACGGAGGGTTTGATGGAAGGACCTGCTCCTGGACCATGCGTTCAGTAGTTTTAGCCTTGTGCTCCACATCAGTTGTTTCGGTCGATGTAATATTCCTGGTGATTTCAAGGTCTCCCTGAGTTTCCTTCTGGGTCTGCTTTTGTTTAGTGACGTGGATTTCCCTGCCATGAACACCAGACTCGGTAGGTCCTGGAGGCGAACCAGGTTTGAGCTGTTCGTAGGAGTCAACTTGAGATGTTTCTTGCATGTGTCTGCCCTTCTCGGTCTTCCTCAATTGAACTTGTTCGCGGTCTTCTTTCTTGAACTTAGGCAAGTATGGAATTGGACCCAGAGTGCGTCCGGCTGGCTGTTGTTCCCTTAAAATAACAAAAAATGAACATGACATCAAAGAACATATGGTTTTAAACTTACAAGCTTTCTTGATATTTTGCCGCCATTCCCTTAGCCATGGTGCTGTTCACAATCTTCTCTCCAGGAATAGCAAATTGATGGTTTGCTTCTCTCAACTTAATTTCTTTGGTGAGTTGCTCATGCTCGAGTTCCTGAAGCTTGTTGTAGTACTCCTCACCCTTTCGCGATTTCACCAAATGTTGCCATTCTGCCTCACTACCCTTGAAATCCTTGGGCTTTATATTAATATTGTAGGCATGTCCGCTCTCCTTGAGGTTCTCATTGCGTTCATCAAAGAACTTTTCCAATTCAGTTTCTTGGCGCTCCTTTTGGTAGGAAGCTAATTCTAAATCGTACCACGCTACGGCAGTAAAGTGAAAGATATAATCTGCACTCACAACAATCATAAGAAAGACATTTACAACGATCAATGAAAGTTACGAGAGTAGCAAGTTGCGACTGCTATTTATCGAACTCGTAAAAGATAACAGTAACGATAACAATACGATACACAAAATGCACGAATACGCATGCAAAAGTAGGTAGCTCATACCTGACTCTTGATATTTCAGAATTGCAGATGATAATAAATACGGTAGTAATCTACCGATGAATTGAAGGTTCCTAAGCGGATCGTGAGATCTTTTTTGGGAGAGGAAACAGAGTATTTCCAAGGTCATCCAAGATAGAGGATTGGTTGGTTTGGTAAAGTGGTTAGTGAGCATATAGTCTTGTGCAGTGCAATTGTGTAAACGTATCAACGCTGAGAATATACTTTGAAAATTTCTATGCTACTAAAACGGCTTCCAATATTTTGGCAGTGTTTAGAGCTTTGTGAAAAGTACTCTGAATCATAGTGCAGTTGTAGTATTGAGTGGAAGGAAGAATACTTACGTCGCGGTGAGTTTTTGAGTACTTTTCTGTAATCATCATTGCGTGGAATAACGTTGAGCTGTGTTTCAGCCATTGCTTCACCCACAGAGCTGCGCGCAATTACTTCCACTTTCCCGGTGTCATACTGGCGTGTTTTGGGTATGTCCATGTGGTACATGCCGTCATAGGTCAGACGATAACGAGAGCCATTGACGACGGTATGGCCGTTGACTAACCACATTACTCGTGGACGGGGATGACCCGTGACACGACAGCAGAAACGCGCCCATTCTCCCTCCTCCACTGTGCAAGGCTCCGGTTTGCTTACAAACACTGGAGCTGATTTGGGTTTGGCCTCCTCCTCTGCATCTTCAGGGGCTCTGAAAGAATTTTAGAATTGGAAGATGATTCCTTCAGGTTGAAACTATAAAACTTACATTTGCCATGCAGCTTCCATCTCACGAATCTTTTCAATCGACTTCATACCCTTAGGCAGTTGAGACTCATAAATAATACCAGGCTTACCAGCTGTTTTGATAATAGCCCTGGTCTCATCCATTCCGTATAAGTTGGTAGCACGGCAGAGATATTCACCGCTATCTTCGGGATAAACCCAACCGAAGTTCATCGCAACATATCCAAAGTCGTAGATGGGTGTGAACCGATTTTCTGTAAATAAAACTATAAGTATCTGAATTATAACAATAAAATGTTTACATACTATGTGATAACGGTTTTCCATTAAAGAACCATTCTACTTTCATGTTTGGATCTCCAACCGGTGCCAGCTGACATTCGAACTTAGTGGTTTGCATTTCAACCAAGGTGGTCTGATCCAGGATTTGCGTAACAAATCTAGGTGGTTGTTTCTTGTCAGCATCGTAGAGGTCGTCTTCAGTTAGATGAATCTCGGAGGTGTACTTCTTGATAGCAGCCTCCATCTGCATGAGGGTTTCAGATTTCTTCATGCCCTTTGGTACTTGGTTCTGCAGGATAATATTCGGAAGTTTCTTGCAGGTTAAACTGGCCTTAGTGAAGTCTTCGCCGAAATCGTTGTAAGCACGGCAGACATATTCACCGGAATCTTCAGCATATACATAGAGGATGTCCAAGGATACAAAGCCCATGTCGTAAACAGTGCGGTAACGATGACCGGATGGAAGTGGTTTACCATTTCGGAACCATTCAATTTTGAGCTTGGGATCTTCTTTGGGTTCGACACGACATTCAAATCGGACTGATTCCGATTCTTCAACTGTGCAGGATTCAATCTGGGTGATGAATTTCGGTGGTCCCATTGGGGCGTCTTCTTTGGGCGCCTCAGAAACTTTTCCACGTTCAAGTTCCTTGAGTTTCTCAGCACTCATACCATCAGGAAGTTGAGATTCGAAATCGATATTGCGTTTGGAGGTGGTAGTTACCTTGGCTTTGGTGGTAGCAGTACCCCATTTGTTCGTGGCCCGACAAATGTACTCTCCAGCATCACGGGTGTAGGTGTAATCAACGTCCAGGGAGATAAAGCCAAAGTCAAAGATTTGATGGACTCTTGAACCAGTAGCGAATGGCCTGCCATTGTGGAACCAGTCGATGCGCATGTTGGGATCGTTGACAGGTTCAACGCGCGCATCAAAGTGAATTGGTCCACCTTCCGGTACATCTACATTGTCCTTAATCTCAACAATGAAACGAGGCGGTTCTTGTTTCTCTTCCTCGGTGACTCTTTCATCCTTCTTGTACAGCTGCTCTTCCAATTTTTGGATGCTCTCGGTACCACTGCGGAAATTAGATGGAAGTTGTGGTTCCATGATAATGCCTTGACGTCCGCGAACTTGCAATTTACAGGAAACGGAAGCTTCACCGTGTTTATTGGTTGCTTTGCATGTGTACAAACCAGAATCACGCTGGTATACACCCGAAACTTCCAGAATTACGAAACCAAAATCATTGATAGTCTTGATTCTGGAGCCAGCCCATAAAGCTTTTCCATTGTGGAACCACTCAACCCTCATGCTGGGATCATTAACAGGAATAAGCCTACATTCGAAGTGGGCTAATCCATTCTCGGACAAGGTCAGATCAGTTGGAGAAGTGACGAATTCTGGTGGTTTACCAGTATCATCATCTGGAGTCATTGGTCCAGGGATAACGCCCAACCCTTCGAGTTGAGCAATTTTATTTATGGTACCTTCCATACCTTGAGGCAATTGCGATTCCAAGATAATGCTACGCTTGCCTTGTACCTTCATGGTAGCAGTTGTTACAGCTTCACCGTAGTCATTGAACGCACGGCAGGAGTACTCTCCAGAATCTTCTGGGTAAACAGGAGAAATTTCAAGTATGACGAATCCAAAGTCACAGAAAGTACGGAAGCGGGAGCCTGTTCTCAATGGACGGCCGTTCCAGAACCATTCGACCTTCAGTTTGGGGTCATCGGTTGGAGTGAGGCGGGCTTCAAAGTGAGAACTCTCTCCTTCTCTCAAATCATCGATGTTGGCCAGAGGCACAGTAAAGACAGGAGCCTTGCCGAATTCTTCAGATACCTTATCATCTTTGGTACGGAACATGGAGTCTTCCAAGTCTTGGATCTTCTCCAAACCACCCTCCATGCCTCTTGGCAATTGCGAATCCAAAATAAGATTAGTCTTGGATGAGCAGTTCAAAGTAGCTTCAGTCCAGTCTTCACCGTATTTGTTGTAGGCTCTACATTTGTATGTACCAGAATTCTCTTCATAACAATAGAGAATGTCCAAGATAACAATTCCGAAGTCATGGAAAGTACGGTACCTATGACCATGTGGTAATTTCTTGTCGTTATAATACCACTCAACAACAAGATCGGGATCTGCGACAGGCGTTAATCTCGCCTCAAAGTGGGCACTTTGTCCCTCAACCAATTTGCTAATGCTGGAAATATGAGTGATGAATTTCGGTGCTTCGGTGACGAAGGATGCAGATTTTTGTACTTGTTGTCCTTGGAAGCTCTCAAGTTCCCTGATCTTGGCCAAGGACTCGGGTTGCAAGGTCTCAGTAAATACACCACTTCTGCCATAGGCATTAATAGTCGCCTTGGTGAAGTCCTCACCGTAATCATTCCATGCCCTGCAGACATATTCACCAGAGTCGTGATTCTCAGTACGACTGATGTCCATTAAGACAAAACCAAAATCCGACACGGTCTTGATGCGGTTAGAGTGCCTCATCGGTTTACCATTGTGGTACCATTCAACCTTAAGCTTGGGATCATTGACTGGAATAAGAGTACATTCGAAGTGAGCTGCTTGCCCATCCTTAAGACCCACGATGTCCTTGATGTGGGTGGTAAACTTGGGTGGCTGACCCTTGGACTTATCGACACATTCCAATTTAACGCTCTGTTCTGCTTTACCCCAGGCGTTCGTAGCAACGCACGTGTAGGTACCGGAGTCTTCAATCTTGGTTCCCAGGACTTCAAGAACAACCATACCGAAAGCGTGAACAGTCCTGAATCTATGACTGGCGTCAATGGCTTTACCATTGTAAAACCATTCAACCTTCATTGTTTGATCTCCAATTGGTGTTAAACCAGCCTCAAAGTGAGCGATCTCACCCTCGCTAAGGTTAAGAAGTTCAGTAAACTCTGAAGTGAATACAGGGGCGTGTCCTTCATCAGAATCTGGCATATGTGCTTCAGGTCTGTTGAGAGCATCTTCAAGATCTTGAATCTTCTCTAAACCTTCTTGTCCCTTAGGATGCTGAGTACGTTCGATCAAACCAGCCTTAGTAGAGCAGTAGACAGTTGTTGAGGTGAACGCCTCTCCCGCTTTGTTGTATGCCTTAGCTGTGTATATACCCTGATCACGCTCGTATACATCAGTCAAATCCAGGGTGACAAAGCCAAAGTCACTCGTGAGCTTGAAACGTGAAGCATGGTCAAGCAGTTTACCGTTGAAGTACCATTCGATTTTCAGATTAGGGTCTTCCTTTGGTTCGACAGTACCTTCCAAGTGCAATGGCTTGCCCTCACTAATACGGAATTCTGGACTCAGTGGCGTAGTCCAAACTGGCTTTCCGAATTCCTTTTCAGGTCCAGAAACTTGTCTCTGCAGTTTACCAGCCACAGCATCATCGACCTCTTGGACATGTTCCAAACCTGCTGGTCCTTGTGGATGTTGAGTCTGTAGGTAGATGCTTTGCTTGCCTGTGCAACGCAATGATCCGGAAGTAGAAGCAGTACCCTTGCTGTTGGTTGCTTTGCAAGTGTAGATTCCGGAATCTTCTTCATAGGAGTGGTTAATATCCAAAGCAACGTAACCAAAATCGTAGGTCGACTTGTAACGAGCACCAGATGGTAGTGGTTTTCCGTTGACGAACCACTCAATTTTCATTGTAGGATCTTTGGAAGGTTCGACATTACACTCAAAGTGTACATTCTCGCTTTCGGTACAAACCACGTTATTCAAGTGGGTAATAAAGATTGGTGTCTCATAGCTAGGTTCCACCTGCTCTGGTGCGCCTTCTTTGGGTGCTTCAAGAGCTTCCAGTTTCGGGATCGCATCTGGGTGCATAGTTTGTCCCAAGAGCCAGTGCTTGTCCTCGATCTTAAGAGTACAGGTAGAAACGGCTTCACCGATCAAATTCGTGGCCTTACATGTGTAAATGGCTGAATCATCAGCGCGCAAGCCATTAATAGAAAGTGTTACAAGACCAAAGTCAAAGGTACTCCTCAGTCTGGTACCAGTAGTGAGCGTAACACCATTCTTAAACCATTCCACCTTCAAGTTTGGATCAGCACGTGGTTCAACTTGTGCTTCCAAGTAAACATGTTGTCCTTCTTGCAATTTGTCGTGGTTCTGGAGATGGGTGGTAAACACTGGTGCTTGTTGTGGATGGGTATCAACAAACATTTCAGGCACTTTGTTCATCTCGGCCTCCTTAAGTTGGATCTTTTGCCATGCGTCTGGTTGCAATGGCTCACCATGAATGCTCGACCTGGGCTTAACCTTCATCGAAATTGAAGATACTGCTTCGCCTGCCTTGTTAATAGCTTTGCACATGTAAACTCCTGAATCTTCACGGACAGTGGACATGATATCCAAAGTAACAAAACCGAAGTCATGGGTGACCCGGATTCTGGATCCCAATTTCAATTCAACGCCGTTAACATACCACTCAAAGCGGAGATTAGGATCGCCGACTGGTACAACGCGTGCTTCAAAGTGGGCGTGCTGGCCTTCCCACAATTCTGAGGGTCCAGTAAGGACTTGGGTGAAAATAGGCTTTTCAAAAGTACGTTCAGGTTCCTCCTTGCGTGGAGCGTGAGGAGCTTCAAGCTGTTGAATCTTGCGCATTCCTTCGGGATGTTGGGTCTCCAATTGGATGCTGGCTTTGGCTATAAATTATAAACACATAAGTATCAATAAATAATATGAATTTTGTTATACTTACTTCTAATCTTCATAGATGCAGTCGTGACAGCTTCACCAAGTGGGTTAGATGCTCTACACATGTACACTCCCTCGTCTTCATCACGAATGTGAGCAATGTCAAGGGAGACAAATCCAAAGTCATGCATCTTACTGATACGAGAACTATCCTCCAAAGGTTTCTCATTCCTGAACCATTCGACTTTAAGAGTGGGGTCACCAACAGGGATCAGGCGGCATTCGAAATGAGCAGTCTCTGCCTCTTGGATAAAGTCAATGTTTTGCAGGGGTTGAGTAAAGACTGGTCTCTGCCTGGTAACGTAGTCCTCATGTTCAGGACGCTTGTAGGGAGTTTGCTCCTCTAATTTACGAATCTTGTCTAAACCTTCAGGTCTCTGAGATTCCAAAATAATGTTGCTCTTAGCAATGACCCTCATGCTTGCTGAGGAAACACATTCTCCCAAGTTGTTAATTGCCTTTACAGAGTATTCTCCAGCGTCTTCAGGCACACAGTGGCTTATGTCCAAAGCCACGTATCCAAAATCAAATGTGATGTGGAAACGAGAAGCGCTAGGCAAAGGCTTGCCGTTATGGTAGAACTCAATCCTAAGATTAGGATCATGGATTGGTTCAATCTGGGCCTCAAAGTGGGCAGTTTGCCCTTCAAAAACTTCGGGTGTTCCACGTAATTGGGTAATGAAACGTGGTGGGAAGGGAATAGGATCTTCAACTTCTAAACGAGCTGGATGTCCTTGAGCCTCCAACTCTCGGATCTTCTCCAATCCTTCAGGATGGTGAGTATCAAGAAGGATACTCTTTCGGCTTCCCACCTTAATAGTGCAGGTATTAACGGCCTCACCAATCAAATTAGTAGCTTTGCACATGTAGGTACCGCTGTCCTCAGCGTAAGAGTAGAGGACATCAAGAGCAACGTAGCCAAAGTCATGAGTGGTTCTGAATCTGTGGCCAGCACGTAGCTTGACACCATTGACGAACCATTCGATCTTCAAGTTAGGATCATTGATTGGTTCAACACGGCATTCCAAATGTGCGTGTTCACCCTCCTTTAAGTTCTCCAAACTGACCAATGGAGTCAAGAATACCGGACGTTGAGCTTCCGGTTCGATTTCCTCACGTTTAGGTCTTGAGTAACTTTCCAAGTCACGGATTTTCTTCAAACGTTCTTCATCCATAGTCTCCAGATCCAATCCAGACTTGGCAACAACGGTGATGGATGAGGTGGTAACAGCTTCACCAACAGAATTGCGAGCTCTGCACATGTAAGTGCCAGAATCCTCAGCATAAGCATATAGTATATCCAGAGCAACATAACCAAAGTCATAGGTAGTTTTAAATCGATGGCCAGTCTGAATTGGACGACCGTTGCAGAACCATTCAACCACCATGGTTGGATCGTTAACTGGAGTTAGAGTGGCTTCCAAGTGGGCACTGCGTCCCTCCGCCAATTTATCAATATTCTTCAGACTTCTGCCAAATTGGGGCTTTTCAAAGATTATAGTGTCCTCGACACTGGAGCGCTTGTAACGCGAGTCATCTTCAAGATATTGAATTTTCTGAAGGGCACCCTCGTGTTGTGTGTCACGGATAATACCAGCCTTCGACTTGATGGTTGTAACAACAGATGATTGAGCCTGGCCCAAACGGTTGATCACTCTACAGGTGTATTCACCACTATCTTCAGCATAACAACTGAGAACATCAAGACTGGCGAAGCCGAAATCGAAAGCAGTACGGAAACGATGGCCAGCCGTCAGGGCCTTGCCATTGTGGTACCATTCCACCCGCAGGTCTGGATCTGGGTAGGGTTCAATGCGACATTCATAATGAGCGCTCTGTCCCTCGTACAGCTCCTTAGGGCCATTCAGTTGGGTAACAAATCTTGGGGCTTGAGTAATGATAATGTCTTCTTCCTCGCGACGTTGGTACTTGGTTGAGTCTTCAAGTTGGCGCAATTTCTGCATGGCACCTTCATGTTGGGTCTGTAATTCCAAGGAAGCCTTGGATTGGACGGCAAGAGTGGCAGATGTAACAGCCTCTCCCAACTCGTTAATTGCACGGCAGGTGTAAGTACCGGAATCTTCAGGGTTGACATATTTCATGTTCAAAGCAACGTAACCAAAGTCATGCATGGTTGTAATACGGTTTGAGGCCTGAATTGGCACACCATTCCTGTGCCATTCCACGCGAAGTTTTGAGTCACCTACTGGGATCAATCTAGCTTCAAAGTGGGCAGCCTGGTTTTCGGCCACACTCACATTTCTAATTGGCATAGTGAAAACAGGAGCTTGGGTAACAACCTCATCCTGAACGCTGGTCCTGCTATAGCGGGAAGAATCATCAAGTTGTCTGATGCGCTCCAAAGCACCTTCGTGCACGGACTCATTGTAGATCGTCTTCTTGGAGTGGACTATGCACATTGCTGATGTCACAGCCTCACCCAAAGCATTAGTAGCACGGCAGGTGTAAGTGCCGGAATCTTCGGGATAACAATATAAGATGTCCAAAGCAACAAAACCAAAGTTGTTGGTTTCAGAGAAACGAGATCCCGACTTAACTGGGCGATTGTTATGGAACCATTCCACTCGCATGGTAGCGTCAGAAACTGGGATCAGGCGGCATTCAAAGTGGGTGCGCTGACCTTCCTTAATTTCCACGTTCTTCAAGGATGTGGTGAAGATTGGTGCTTGAGTAGTAATTTCCTCAGATTCTTCGTGACGGGAATAGCGGGAACGGTCCTCGAGACTCTGAATTTGCTGCAGACCCTGCTGATTTTGGGTCTGAGTAATGATTTGCCTAGTGCTACGGCAACTCAAAACACAGTTGGTCTCATCGGAACCAACAAGATTAACAGCCCGACAAGTGTAGGTGCCTGAATCTTCGGCAATCAGGTCAATTATGTCCAGTGCGACATAACCAAAGTCATGAATAGGGCGGAATCTATGACCAATAGTGATTGGCCTTCCATTCTTGTACCATTCGATTTTCAGGTTGGGATCGGTGACGGGTTCTACTTTGCATTCAAAGTGAGCATGTTGTCCTTCCAACATACCCTCGCAGTTCTTAGGCTTTGCAATAAATCTTGGTTTGACATTAATGACTTCATCCATGTATTCCGTTCGCTTGTACCTAGAGGCGTCCTCAAGATATTGGATCTTTTCCATTCCAGCAGGGTGTTGGCTTTCAAGCATGAGGTCCTTCTTGGCAATAACTCTCACGGAACAAGATGTAACCGCTTCTCCTAATTGGTTCCTAGCCTGACAAGTATACACCCCAGAATCGACAGGGTACACGCTCAAAAGATCTAACGCGACGTAGTCAAAGTCATAAGCAGGACGGAATCTGTGCCCCACACGAATTGGTTTGCCATTGCAGAACCAGTCCACCCTCATGGTAGGATCGCCTACAGGTTGCAAGCGACACTCCATATGCACGTTGGTACCTTCAATTGTTTCGATATTATGCAAAGGTCGGGTAAATTGAGGGGCTTGGAAGACAGTCACCTCCTCGGTAATCTGCTTTGAAGCACGTCCCTCTAGCATTTGGATCTGTTCCAAGGATTGCTCATGCTGAGTGTCGGTAATTACGTCGGAACGTCCAATAATACGAATTATGGCAGAGGTGTGGGCCGATCCCAAATGATTAGTAGCTCTCACGGTATATTCGCCAGAATCGGAAGCGTTAGCTTGAATGATGTCCAAAGCAATAAATCCAAAGTCATTGTATGTCCTAAAACGAGAGCCAACGGTGATGGGCCTTCCATTGCAGAACCATTCCACGCGCATCGTTGGATCGCCCATAGGTTCAAGGCGGCATTCTACGTGAATATTACGTCCTTCAGTAACAGGCCTTGGGTCCGACAGAGGCTGGACGAAAATAGGTTTAGATTTTGAAATTTCCTCAATTTGATATTGAGGTTCGATAAATTTAGAATCTTCAAGTTGTTGAGTTTTCTCATAGGTACCACGGTGCATGCTCCTTGTATCAATAGAGGAACGAGTCTCAACTACCATAGAAGCACTCATTTGTTCTTCTCCCAGAGCGTTCCTGGCTACGACGGTGTAGGTGCCAGCATCTTCTGCACGAACACTTTGGATATCCAAAGCAACATATCCAAAATCGTGGTAGGTTTGAATCCTATTGGCAGATTGAATAGGTTTTCCGTTGAAGTACCATTCGATCTTCATCGTCAGATCGTTCTGAGGCTCAACACGGGCTTCAAAGTGAGCACGTTGGCCTTCCACAATTTTGTTGGTACCTTTAAGGGGGCCAAGGAAACGTGGCTTCTGCCTCACTGTAGTTTCCTCACGTTCCATTCGTTGGTAACGACTAGAGTCCTCAAGGTATTGAATTTTCTCCAAACCGCCAGGGTGTTGGGAATCGACTAGAATATCCTGTTTGCTCACAACACTCAACTGAGCGACGGTCTTAGCTTGTCCCTTGGCATTATAGGCATGGCAGGTATAGGTACCTACATCATGGACAGTCACATCCTTGATGGTAAGTGCGACATAACCAAAGTTGAAGAAGCTGGTAATTCTAGAGCTAGCTTCAACTGGACGCCCATCACGGAGCCACTCAACTCGAAGAGTAGAGTCACCAACAGGTTCCAATCGGGCTTCAAAGTGGGCAAATCCACCTTCACGGATACCCAATTGATCTTTAATAGGGGTTTTAAATTCAGGTGCTTGCATACACTCTGGGGTTTCCTGAACAAACTTCTGATGTTGCATTTGCTGATAGGCTTCGAGTTCCTCCACACCTTCGATGTAGCGTTGTTGTTCGGGGATACCCAAGTCACCGGTAACGGTGGAGCGAGAGAAGACACGGATAGTCGACGTGCTAATAGCTTCACCAAGGTGATTGACAGCTCGGACGGTGTACGAACCGGCATCTTCGGCACGTAAGTGCATAATATTTAGGGAGACGTAACCGAAGT
Organism: Mimaenictus wilsoni; assembly: GCA_027575185.1. NCBI lineage: Eukaryota > Metazoa > Arthropoda > Insecta > Coleoptera > Staphylinidae > Mimaenictus > Mimaenictus wilsoni. Next base: position 1,355,745 of record JAODAC010000008.1, on the reverse strand, counting down.
TGAAAATCGTAGTAATTCTCGAGCTGGCTGTAATTGGTCGGCCATCTTTGTACCACTCCACCTTCATAGTGGGATCGCTCACAGGGGTAAGCTGCGCTTCAAAGTGGGCATTGCGGCCCTCCTGCAAGTCTCCCAAGTCCTGGAGTGGGCGAATGAAATGGGGTTTCTGGGAGGACTTCTCTTCGAAGCTCTCCTGCCTTTGATATTTGGAATAGTCCTCCAATTGTTGAATATACTGCAAGCTAGTAGGATGTTGACTAGTACGCTCGATCGATGTTTTCGATTGGATACGGAGCGTTGCTCTCGACTCCACGCTACCAGTGCTGCTAGTTACTCTGCACACATATTCTCCGCCATCTTGCATAATGATACTGAGCAAATCTAAAGCGATAAAACCAAAGCGGAAAACATAAGTAGCTCTAGAACCTGTAACAATATAATCAAGTTAGGTTTCAATTAGATGTAAGTTATAAAAGAATAGCATACTAGCTGGTAGGGCTTTTCCATTTAGGAACCATTCGACATGCATGGTTGGATCACCAACGGGTTCAATCCGGGCCTCAAAGTGGACCTTGCCGCCCTCAACCTGCATGACATCCTGCAGTGGGATAATGAACTGGGGTGGGGGATATACCCTGTCCTGTTCAGGCAAAGCAGCATAGGTCCTAGATGGTTCAACGTGTTTTAGGTAAATCACTTCGGGGCCTGGAGCCGGTCTGTAACAAAATCATTAGCATAGATTTAAATTTAAAAGATTCATTGACGCATTCTTACTCTGGTTCGATAATTTTAGTAGGTCGAGGTAAATGAAGACGTCTTGGTTCGGGTGCTTGACCTTGCGGGGTTTCGATAAACAGTCTCGCTCTGGTGGCGGTGGAGCCAGCTACATTCTGGGCGGTGCACTGATACCAGGCAGCGTCGGATGCCTTCGGACAGGGGATGTCCAGCTGGGTAGCACCACCGTCAATAGAGATACGAACATTGGGACTGTTGGCAAGCGGGACGCCGTCCTTCTGCCAAGTGATGCGAGGCGTTGGGGTGCCGACCGCACGGGCATTTAGCACAACGGGTTCACCTTCTTTAACATTTACGGTGGTGAAGCGTTCGACAAACTTAGGGGCGACCACTTGTTCCTTCTCAATCACGTTCAGATTACATTGGAAGTTGACTTCTCCAGTCTTATTGCGGGCGACGCAGGTAACCACACCAGAGTCATGACGATTTACATTGGTGATCATTAACGCATGGTTACCAGATTCGTTTACGAGGATCTTATGCGTAGCATCGTCCGTAATCTGGTGCCCATTGATATACCACGTAACTTCGGGGTATGGTCGGCCGGTAACGCGGCAATCAAAGCGAGTCATCTTTCCCTCGGTGACATCACGATCACCACAGACGCGAACAAAGTTGGGTGCGAGCGACTTCGTAGCATCAGTCGTCTCGACAGACTCCATCTGCTGGGCCTTGAACTGAGATTCGTGAATAAGACCCTCCTGGGTGCTGACGGGCTCAATTGCCAAGAAAGCGGAATTAATGACACATCCTTGCGGATTCTCGGCGAGTAAACTGTAGTGACCAGAATCCTCAGCGCAAACCTTCTTCACGCGTAAGACAGCTTGATTATTTGAGAAAGAGGTTTCATATTTCTCAGAATCCATCAACCGTTGACCGTTCTTAAACCACGTTAAACGCGGTCGTGGGTTAGCCGACACCTTGGCGGTGAAGACCGCATCGGAGCCTTCAAGCAACTTAGAGTTGCGAGGCTTTTGGGAGATTTGCGGTGGTGCCGGTGGGCCCAAGGACCTCTCCACAACAGTGGACATTTGATAATCTTGCTCGTGCGTGGAACGGCGCGTGATCGACTCCCTATAGGACACCTCCCTCAAAATTCTATACTCAAAGGTATCAATCTTAAATTCCTCAACAACATGCCCGTTGGTGTAGGACGTGACCTGCTTGGCAGCGTGCTGTCTGAAGGCGGGCATCTGCATCCCCTCTGGGGAGATATACACCGAACAGATGGCCTCTCCGTACTGGTTCCGCGCAGTACAAACATACTCGCCCTCATCTCCAGGGCCGATACTATTAATTTGAAGGACAATCTCTCCCGTGTGCGCATTGTAGGAGAGTCGGTATTTATTCGAATCTGTGAGTGGCGCACCATTACGCGTCCACGCCACTGTCGGCTGCGGCTTGCCGGTAACCTTGCCATCAAAACAGGCATTACCGCCCTGTGCAAATCGTGCATTGCTGAAGATCTTCTCGAAAACGGGCGGCGATGCGTTTGGTCCGAAACCGGTCAACTGTTGCATTTGCTGCTGCTGCTGTACCCCGCTCTGCTGCGTGGTATAACCACCCTGCACTGTTTCAGAGAAAAAAATAAATCAAAAATAACAAGTGTTCCCCAAAATCACATCAGTCATGAATTAGGCGCCGAAATCATATGTCTATCAAACATGTTCGTTAATTGTGCTTAAGTAGTGTAAGCATTCTATACTGAATTTTCCGCCGACTGTTGCCTGCTGAAGCAAGCAGCGTCTATTTTTATCGCGGCATCGCGTTACAGGCGTCCATTTTTGGAGCAACTATCTTTAGTCGGCCAATGGAAATTTGCTACCACACAGTTTAGCTTATATAAACGCGCCGAGAGCACCGTTTTTGAGAATCCGATTATCTCACAGCATTATTAGTACCTACTTCCAGTTAGTAGAACATTTAGTCTGTTTACAAATTTTAGTTTGCATTCCTGGTAATCAGTTATCGATTCATTAACATGACAAAATATACTAAACAATAAAAAATAAACATGATAAAACTAACTGCTGTAACTTAACACCACACGTTGATTATTTAATCGAAAAATTTTACTCATTCGAAACGCTTTCGAACAGAAAAAAATTGTGTCAACCGAGAAAAGTTGGATTCTGGAAGATGCTGAATGTATCACAGCTTTATTTTTGGGTACATATGCAACATATACTCAACATTTTTGGCAACATGCCTGAATAACACATATTTTTAACAGATAACTTGAATGTTTTGGCATTAACTGAAGTTGTACACCTACAATTGGTAATCTTACTGGATAAAATATATCCTGAATAGAAAGTCGAAATTTATATACAATTTTAGTTTTTGCCTGAATAAGAAAATGCGGATAAAGAAGATAAAATGGATATACAGATATTGAAATAAATGAGTATGAGTTTGGAAAATGTTCGAAAGTCTGTGGTGGGGATAGTAAAATCTGGGCTAACCTGTTTGATGGCTCATAACTTGTCGGGTGACATGCTGTTCGGAACTAACCCTTTGCTGGGTCATGTGTTGCGAAACTTGCGACATTTGCGTCGAATGCTGGGCGGTCTGCTGCGACATTTGACTCTGACTCTGTTGAGTCTTCGATACTTGCTGCTGCTGCCGATTCATTTTTCACGCACAAAAATTCACAGTCGATAAAAAGAAGACAGAAAAAACGATTATAAAGCACAAAAAACACTTCCTCATACGTCGCGCGAGCAGGGCAAAAAAATCAACAAAAAAGCACTATACAGTTTCTTCTAGGATGCGGAAAAACTCCCGTCGAACTGAACTGTTTGTTATTTCCACGACGTGTCGATACTTTTTACGGCGCTAATCTCTCGTCGTTGGTATGGTAATCGCCCATCCACGGCTTCAGTTAGCAGAAGTCAAGTCATCATCCCCCCGAAAATTTGATAGAAAATACCAAGACGTCGGTCGTTTGCAAATTGTGAGCGAAGAATGAAGGGTGCTCTCCTGCAGCGCAGCAGCAGCCGCAATCTGGCCGGCGTCGAGAAGGTGGGGCAATACTCTCTCCTCTGTTCCCCTGTGCTATTTTGGGGCATCTTTCATGTGATACCTACTAGCATCGGGATTAGATCTGGATGCTGCACGTACATGTGTGTATTGGTGTGGCTAAGTTGTACGTGTATGTGTGTAGTTGGGAGGATGATGCATTTCGCGGTGAAACGCGCTTCGCTCTGTTTGACTCATACTCACTTACTCAAATTTCATATCAATATTGCGCCCAACCCTGTGGAGGTTGAACTAGCTACTTGGGACCACATTGGGAAGGAGTTAAGTGTAACGGAAGTGGGTCGGATTAATCAAAGTTACCAACAACACAGTTACATTATCACCATTTTTAGTGCACAATTGTTTACAATACATTTAGTTAAGTCTACGATTGTTGCTTGCACTTACCCACGTAGAAGACGGTAGTGGTTGAGGTTGGTAACAGGTCGGGAGACTGCCGTCCGATGGTGAATTGACGATAGGTTCCGTACATATGCGAGGGTACTCCTAATATTTCATTTTTGGGAAAGAAATTACGATGAGATAGAGAATACAGATCCGAAATTCAGTTATTTATTCCAAAATACCATTCAGTGGCGGATTAAGGTCGTTCGGAACCCCCATGCACTATATTCTTGGGTCCCCCATCTTTACCGGGGTAGGGATGTCTTTTTTTAAATTTTTCTTTCTTTGCCGACCTAATTTTTGATTGGGGCCTATATTTTTTCCAGAATCGTTCTGGGTACTTCTGAGCATATGAATTCCCTTGGGATAGATTTCTAGCTAAGCCCAGAGTGAAGATAAGAGTGAGGTTGCCGGAGTGGATAGAGATGAGCACTACCAGAATTTGAACCTGGGATCGACTTATCGAACCTACTTATCGATTAGCAGAAATCCAAGATCTGTACCCACCTTTGTGGGGGAACCCCGTGCTTTAAACAGTCGGACCACTTCTGTATAAAGGGGTCCCCAGCATTCGTCATTTATAAAGAACAGGGATAACAAGATCCCCCCATAGAGCAAATAGAGCAAACTACAATAAGCAAGAGCACACATAGTGCACACAATAGTGCCTATGAACCAGAATCCGTCACTGAATCTAACAAACTAGGCTGGGTTTCGTTAGGTTCTATTAGATTAGGGTAGTTTAGTTTCAGGTACGCTGCTGGTTCGTAAAAATATTTACTCTAAGTCAAATTACGTTATCATAACCGTCCAACAAATAAATTCGAAGAAACTAGGATAGACCTTATTTTAAAATTTCTTCTCGTTAAAAATAGAATACAAATTTCAGTTATGCTTCAATAAATTATGAAAATGATTTCATTTTTGTGGCTTTTGGCTGCAAACAAAGTCAAATATTCCCCGAAATAACACCGAAATAAAATCGCGCGATATTAATAGCCGAACTATTTGACCAAAATTTAGTATGACATCGTGCTGTGTTGATTTTCAAAGCGTAGTTCTTTGCAGTCCACATAAAATTTGGCTTACGAAAATCAATCCAATATCCGATTAATCGCTCGGCGGTACGTGAGAAAGCATTATGTATCTCGAAATAGCGGAACGATATGAATCACATGGCGGTAGCCTATTCTCCCGCCATTAATCAGCGAATTATTTTAATCTCTGTCGGCTTCGAAAAATGCGTGCATGCTAGAGAAATCTATGATTCTATCGTATCGACTCTCGCATGTTTTGCGTGTTCGACGCCAAAAATTCGCGTAAAAATAGACATTTCCAACCGTGCGAATGCCATTGTTTTAAAAATAAAAAATAAAAAACAACTCAGCGTAGAGCTAGCTTATACCGTGGTAATGTGTGTAATATGTATTGCGACACGCGCTGTAAGTCAACAAGTAATTGCTGTACATTTGTCACTTGTTTTTATTAGTTTTTTTTTTCATTTCAATTTGGCTGATTTTAAGTTGGCGTCAATTAGAAAAAATGTTTTCTTGCTTTAAAAATTTGTAATTTCTATAGGTCTACAATTTTAAAGACTTTTTCAAATTAGATTATGGTAGGTTAAGTTAAGTTAGAATTTCCTAGGTTAGGTTAGGGTAGGTTTGGTTTTGTTAGGTTAGATTAGATTAGGTCCCAATTCAGTGTTTTTATTTAGAATAAACAGGAATTGATTAGAGAATAAAAGTCAGGTAATTTTTAATAAAAAATATGAATTCCTCCACCAAAGAAAAAAACGTTTAATCAACGACAATAAATAAGTACATACAAAGCAATAAATAAGTACACATATAACATTTGGCATAAATACGTAACAATAAACAGAAATTAAATATTAGGGACTAGTAACGCTAGTAACCAACAACCAGAATACGAAATGAGATAATCATAGGCGATGAGATAATAATAGGCAATAAATATTTATATATTTCAAGCGCTAGAGAGAAAAAACAACTTGAAATCGTATAAAGAGACGCAGATTCAAGACCAGTAAGGCGACCATCACCAACGTGCGTTAAATGTATGAGGATCGTCGCTCACCTGGTACCTGCAAAGTGGCAGTGGTTGATACAGCACCGGTTTGATTCGTAGCCGTACATGTGTACGTTCCAGCATCCTCTGAAAAGGAATTCCCATTGGTTGGGCGAACTTAGTAGAAGTAGGTGGTATGTTTGGCTTTACCTGGATATGTCCGGGGGATAGTCAGACGGCAGACGCCGTTTCTGTAATAGATCTGATAGTCTTCGGAGTTTTCGATAAGTCGCGAATTCTTCGACCACAGGATGGTCGGCGGTGGGTCCGATTGGACGATGCATTCGAAACGAGCGATTTGTCCACAGACAGCTGCTATGTCTCGCAGTGGCTGTAAAATTTCGAAAATTTGGCGAAATGTGCACAATAATTCGAAACTATTTCGCCTACCGTAATAAAAACGGGTGCTCTCTTTGCCAATTGGTTGCTTTGGGCGTTTGCATCATTGTTTTGTCCGGCTACAAAGTGAGAAATGTCTTAATATGTTGTTTTTTGTCAAATTAGTGAGACCCATCAGAATATCTTAAAATAAGTTAGTATTATTGGTATTATTATGTTTCTCTGGTCTAGAGGTAGTTAGTCCTTCCCAGAGTGGGGGCTCAGAATCAATTGTAACCGCATGGCTAGAGCTTATGGCATTCATGGTTATCTCTGAAATGCATTTTAAAGTTTACTTTCGGGTATTAAGTTTCCAGAGAAGGATTATGAAAACCAGGGTTGATATCATAATATCAGAACGACAAGCCAATTTAGTCCAGACTTTTAGTCTATCCTTGATCTACGAAGGGGATCAAATGTTGTTTTTAAGTCAATTATTTATGTCACATCAGTATATCTTAAAATAGCATTATATTATTTATGTTGGTCTAATCCCAATATAGTGCTTCTCACAACTTGCAGGAGCTCGTAATCAATTGAAGGCTGATGGACAGAGCAGAGGCTCTTGGACTGAGGTCTGAACGACTCTCAGTTCTCAGGGGATGACTATAAATAGCAAAATTACTAAACGGCTGGTCCCTATTTGGGATAAATGAAAGAGAAATGTGGCTTATCACATGGTCCAGATTAGCACAGAATCGATAGAAATTCCATTTCCAAAACAGGAGATATTCTTGGACACTTCTGAAATGTCCTTTGTAACCTACTTCCCAATATTTAAAGTTGTTTGAAAGAGAATCTAACATAGTAGCCGCCACAGTGGTGTATATCTTTTTATAGGGATTAGTTAGGAGTCTGTATAAGTCTTATTTCGACAGCCTAAAACATACTTAATTGTGTTTAATATGTCATTTGAAGCCTACTTTCGAGTGTGAAAAGTTTTTAGAGAAGCACTCTGAATATCAAGGAGAGTGCCTTAATATCTGAACGACGATCATCTCTGAGAGTTAAGATTAAGTCAGAATCAATAGAAATCCTATTACCCAATCCTGAGGTATTCTTAATTGCCTCTGACATGAATACCAGGGTTAGTGTCTTAATGTTTGAACGTCGGTCCAACATAGTTAAGTTAGTATAAACAAGCATACTTATATTTTAATAAATTTCTGAACCCTCTACTACCTTGATACGTATGAAAAGCAGGTGAAGTACTGGGCAAACTAGGAGAAATTGAGATAGGACTGCAAGATGATTGTTCCCAACATCCCTTTCTCCCATTACTCTTCTCCCCCTCACATTCGGACATTTCACTCTCCGAGGTAGGTTCCCATTTGACGTTCTTATTTCCCGGCCCGAATTTCTTCGGCTGGAATTGTGGAGTTACTGCCGTGGACTTACTATTACTTCTCGCATTAGTGGTCTCATGATATACGGGCATTTCAATCGATGCAGATCTTTGAGGAGGTTGAATAATGGTTTTCTTAGGCATTGGGATCTCCCCAGGTTTTCCATCACCAGGCAACACTATACCGAACTCGTAGCCAAAGTCGTATTTAAAGTAAATTAACCCAGTGTTAGGATCTACATGTTTGGTGCCTGTTTAGATTGACGAACGATCAGTAAAGATATGAGGTTATGAGGTGAGGTTAATTCAATGAACTTACCGTATTGGGCGGCCCTAGTCTCCTCACGATAAACCTGGGCATCTGAATCATCCTTTGACCTAAGAATGGGTTTCTTTACAGTAGTTTTACTGTTGACGTCATCCATAATTTCAGAAGCAAATTTCTGGGCGGTTGATTTGAAGGTCTGCGTCATGCTATTCATATGGTCCGACGCGATTTTGCTGGCGGTTTGTTTCGTAACCACAGATTTGTCTGTGCAAGGTTTGGGTATGAAAGGTGGCTGGGTGTCAAATTCCATTGGAGTCTTGACTGTTTCTCTTGTTGATGGTACGCTCGAGGCCCTGACGAAAGTTGGTGCCTTGACTCGGCGATAATGGGATTCTCCAGACTTACCCCAAGTAGATCTGATCTTCACGGCATCTACTTCGCTTTCATAATCACTCTCCCGGAAGTCTCCAGGGATAAATTTACTCGGGACGGGAGTCACCGTTTTCTTGTTGGTATCACCAAACTTGATGACTTTTGTAGTCTGCTGCAGACTCACAGTCCTGTGACTATTTTCGGTAGATTCATTAAAATTCATAATATTTGAGGTCTCAGTTTGAACAGCATTTGAATAAGGAACGCTAGTAGTAGACCTGTAGTATTGGGTTGTTTTAGGACCAGGTGTGTAGACCATTTCAGGTGGTGTACCCGGTTGCAGGATAATAATTTTTTCCTTAATCGGAACCACCGGTGTGGCTAGAACCACTTCAGTTACAGGAGGACGGACAATAAACTTGCTTGGAGTGGGTTTCGGAATAGGTTTGATGATCTCTTCCAATTTTACAGTTTTCTTGTGTTTTTCGATTGGTTCAAACTTTGGCTTAACTGGCATTTCGACTCGGTTGGGATTCTCGAACTCAGTAGGTGGTGTGGGCATTCGTTCTTTTTGATGTGGCTTCGGAGTGGGTGTCAGTATGGGACGCACCGGCTTAAATTTATTTTCATGATTCCATCTGCCATCGTAATCGCTTTCATAATCGCTCTCTCGAAAGTCGCCCTTGACGAATTTGGAAGGGCTCGGTGGTGGGGGTACCTTCACGCGGTTGACCGGTGGATCCGGTTTAAATGGGAATGGCTCCAGGGATTCACTCGTTGAAACACTTACAATAGGCGTTGATACCAACTTCTAAAGAGACAAGATCAATAAGAATTTGTCCATTTCAAAAAGATAAAATTGGTACTAGTACGATTAGTTTTGGAAGCCACACGTTAAATTATAGAACGAGAACACACAATATCCAAAATCGAACCTTTTTCGACGACGCACTTGATGAGACGTGTTTCTTATGAGGTATGAATTTGGTTGCGGGAGTTTTGGAAGAAGTGGAGGACACCACGTGTTCATGATGTGAGACAACATTACTATAACTACTCTTTTCTTCATGTTTCTGTTCGAATTTGACCGACTGGCGGAATGATTCTTCCGTATCTGCCTGGTATCCATCTGTGATTACTTTGTGCTTTGTCTTTGGTGACTGTGGTTTTATCCTAGGCTCAGCATAAGCATATTCCGGCGGTGATCCTTGTTTAATAATAACTGACATAGGTGCTGGTACAAGAGCTGGTGGTGGGAGTACACTTTGAACGCTCTTTGTCTCCTGCATATGAGTTGTTTTCTTAAACGTTTGCCTGCTACTAGCTTGCTTATTAAATTGTTTGACCATACTGATCTCAGGTCTTGGCGATGAGACAACTTGTCTTGGTTGTTCAAACTGTGAAGGTGCCATGGGTTCCTTCTCACAAGATCTGGCTCGACTTGGATATATTGGCTTTGGAGCAGCCACTGGTCTGAAAGACAAGTCCTCTGTATCACTAGAGTGTGGCTTCCACTTAGCGGGGATTCTCACAGCGTCAAAGTCACTCTCATAATCACTGTCCGTAAATTTACCCTTTATAAATTTGGACGGTGTAGGTGCTTCTAGTCTGGGACCTCGAGGTCGTTCAGGCTCAGGTGTGAATGGGAAAGGTTCAAGTTCTCTAAACTTCTCGAAAGTTACAACAGGTTCAACAACCTTTTTAGGCTGTGGTTTAGGAACTGGCTTTGCAACTTGTGGTTTAACAACAGGGCAGACGATAGGCCGTGGTTTAGGTGGAGCCACCACTTTCTCAATACCTTTTGGAGGCTGAACCGGTTGCACGGGTCTTTGCACAGATTGCACTGGTGTAACCGGTGGAGCATATGCAATTTCAGGTGGTGTGCCTGGTTGCAGTATCACCTCATTAGTAATATCTTGGACGGAGACAGGTCTAATTGGAAGAGTTTCTACTGGGGGTGGTTGCCAAGTTGGAGCCTTAACACTCTGAAATTGTTTAAAATTTTGATTCTGTTCGTATTTAAACTCCTGATGTTTAGTAAAATTCGTCTCTTGTTTGATTTCCTTGCTCTTGGAAGAGTGTGAGACATGTGCTACATAGTGGGGTACATCCAGTGGTGGTGGAACGCTCTGATAACTAGATGACGAAGATGTTTCCTTAATATATGTGTGACTAGTTGGAGTTGACGCTTCTTTGATACTCGTTTTTTCAACCGTTGAAGGGGTCACTGTTTTCTCCATAGTTTGATTGGTCCAAGTTGGGGCAACTTTAGGTGCCGCCGGCTCGGTTGGTGGCCATGATTTCTGAACATTGCTATCTGATTTCTTTGCCCAAGCTTTCTCCATTGCTAGGGCCTCAGCACTTGGCGCACCAGGCTCAGCACTCCCAGATGATCCAGATACTGACTGATAGGATTTGTAATATTCCGATTTTTCATACGAGGAAGTCTCCGGAATAGTTTCAAATTGCATTGGTATAAGTGGACTAATCTGAGGAATAGGTGAGGGTATAGAAATTGGTGGGACCGGTGACATTGGTTTTGTAATTGGGCCAATAGCCTCAGCCTGGTAGAACATAGCGTTCTCAGATTTGAAGGATTGACTAAACTTATGACTTTCCTCATGGAAGGATTGTTTGATAGGTTGTACATCAGGGAAGATCTTAACAGCTCCTAAAGGTATTTCACCTTCAGGAAGTTCCCTTTGCAACTTTTCAATTTTTTTAACTCTATCTGTTACATCTTCCTTCAACTTCACGGACTCTGGTTTCGTGGTGTAGCAAATCTCTGGTGGTGGTTCAGGGGTAAGATTAAATTCTTCATACACATTAGATTGATTAGAATATGATTGATAACTTTCAATTGGGGTAATGTGCAAAGGAACTGAATACGGAACTGGAGATACCGATTGTATTGGTTCCATTTTATGAACAGGCTCTACGTAACCACCCGATATTTTACTTTCCAATTCCTCAAATTTTGTATACACATCTTGCTTGATCTGAGAAGGTTTACTGATCTCCTTGGGTTTGTATTCTTCCACTTGATTGATTTTATTAACAAAGTAATTCAGGGACTGTTGTTTAGTAATAGAACTAGTCTGAATTCCTTCATCTATTTCAGTCTGAACAACATCAGGTATAATCTCAATCTCTTTGTGCTCAATCTTTTTGGGCATTTCAATTATTGGGACCGGAGTAGTTCTTTCCAAAGTAAAAGTCTTTGTATCATGAATTACGGAGTCTTCTACATGACGGGATATTTCTGTTGTCAATGATTCAACTGTATCCGATTGTTTAAAAGAGGCTGGAGGTGTGACAGGAATAGGTTTAGGTTTCTGAATAAGGGACTGATCCGCAGAAGAACCCGCTTCCGATGACTATTAAAAATGTGCAAAATGATTGTTAAATTTACCTTTTTTGGAAATGAGTATGACACTTACCATTGTATCATGTTTCCTGACATCTTCATAGACCACAGTTTTCACGACTTCAACCATGGTATCAGGAGTTGGGTCAAAAACAGCGATGTCGGCGATACTTTGGGCTTCTCCACCGGGATTGACAGCACATACCATATATTTTCCAGTATGTTTTGCATCCGCTAAAAGGGGAACACTCAAAATATAGCTGGTCTTTTAAAATAAATTATTACCTTTCTCTATAATCAGCCGCTGACAATTCCCTTGTGCTATTAATTTATAGTCACTTCCTGGCCCAATCTTAATAGGTTGTCCATCTTTGAACCATGTAATCTCGGGATCAGGGGTGCCGGCGATCTCAACTTCCATGATGGCTCTTTGTCCCTTAGAGATGACCTGAGCTTGTAAACGTCTGCCAAAGACCGGTGGGAAGATGGTCTCTAAAATTGAACAAATCTTTTGCGATCAAATTGTTCTAACGGCTTTCAAAACTTACTTCGTACAACGAGATCCGCTGTACTTATAGCTTTCCCGGCTTCATTAACAGCTGTGCATGTATACCTGCCAGCATCCCCAATACCAACATTCTTCAATTCAACCTTGGCACAATTATGACCGAAAGTAACAGTAATATTGTCTCCAGTCTTTAGTTCAGAGCCATTTTTGGTCCAAATGACTTCAGGACTAGGCGAGGCATCCAGAATACCTTCCAAGATAACATTCGCATCTTGGTCAACAATTTTACCAATAACAGGTGTCATAAATTTGGGTGGTCTTGCTTTAAACAATGATTTAGGAATAGGAACTTCTATAGTAGGTACTACATCGACACTGGAAATCTTCTGGTGTATAACTGCTGGTTGATCGTTAATCTTATGGTATTCCTCCTTCTTAGAACTTTCTTTAATTTCGGGAGCATTCTGATTAATTTGTTTGAAGTATTTCGCATCCTGACTTGAATATTTATGCTCTTCGACATGAGGTGTCATTCCTGTTGTAGAAGATACGATTTTACTTGTAGTAGTAGAAGATGACTGAATATTGACTTCGCGCTTCATGGTAATACCTCCATCAGAAAAGATAATTGAACCTTGTTGCACATCTTTGGATGGCTTAGTTTCCAAATTAGCAGAACAAGTCGCAAGTCCAGCGTCATTTTCAGCAATGCAACTAATTTTACCAATATGTTTTTTGGTAACTTCGTTTATAGACAAGACTTCGCGGTTACCAGAGGTTGAGATAAGGAAATCTTTACCCGCTACAGGTAGATCGTTAAACAACCAACGTATTTTTGGTGTTGGTTTGCCAGTAACAATACACTCAAATTTGATCGGGGAACCTTCTGCAACCGATTGATCCCTAAAGGTCTCTTTGAAAACAGGTTTGATTTTAGCCTCTTCGTGAACTTTTACAGCCTCGTGAGATCGTAGAGTTTTGACGATTAATTGCGCAAAACATTTTGCCTCGCCCACATTATTTGAAGCTTTGACGGTGTATACGCCACGATCCTCGGGCCGTACACTAGCAATGCGCAGTCTCAGATTTCCATCCTCCTCGATGATATTTATATGGTCGTCCGCAGTGATCGCTGCATTGTTTAGCAGCCAAGTGATCCCTGGCTTGGGATCTCCAGACACGGTCGCTTCCAAAATAACCGCATCGTTTTCGGACACTAGTATGTCGGACAGCAGTTTACTGAACTTTGGCGCGCTTCCAACACGCTCACAGCGATCATCGTCGCTGTCCACTGTCTTAACTTTCTCCACGACCAGCGAGGCTTTACTTGATGCTTCGCCGGCCGAATTCAACGCAACAACCTTATACTCTCCAGCATCCTCCAACAACGCCTCCTTTATAACCAACGAACAACGGTCTCCTTGGAAGAGCAGCTGGAAATCCGACGACTCTTGCACAGGACGATCATCATGATACCAAATAACCTCAGGCTCCGGTTGACCCACAATCACACAGTCCAATCTCACACGGTTACCCTCATTGATAGAAACGTCTTTCAAGGGCACTTGTATAGAAGGCTTAATCGGCTCCATGTCACTTGCTAATTCAGAATCGGATGTTTCTGGGGGTAATCTCCCCTTCACAGTAATACTAGATGCACTGAAAACTTCACCAACTGGGTTAGAGGCTCGCACTTCGTAGGTTCCAGCATCTTTTGGGAACGCCTCGTGAATTATAAGTGTCCCCTTGGATCCGTCGAAGTGCAGCTGAAATTTAATATTTTTAGATATTGATATTGTACAGATATGTCCCACACAAAATTATACTGTATGACTGCCAAAAAAATGGGAATAATTTTAGCTTCCCAAATTACTAGCAATAAAACGAGAAATACCCAAATGTCCTGTTTTAAGAGAGAGTTAAGTCAAAGCGTACTCACTTTAAGTTCGTGCGTCTCAGCTAGTGGTTTTCCGTCTTTTGACCAATTTAACTTCGGCGCCGGCAGGCCGGTTACTTCACACTCCAATTTTATCTTCTGTCCAGCTCTAGCCATAATATTCGAGAGCGGCGTGACGAAAGCTGGCATTCGTGTCGGCTCCAATGCTAAACAGAAATACAAAACACATAAATAAACTTTTTTCGCACAAGGCATGCGTGTACATACAAACAACGCTCAAATTTGCAGTAGATTGGGCGATGCCAACTTCATTGTAGGCTTTGCAAGTATAGTCGGCTTTGTCATCCAAATGTACCTTGCTTAAACTAAGCCGGGCCTCGCCGTTGTTATAAGTAATCCCGTAACATGTCAAATTATCAATGCAACACAAATTCTTGTACCATTGGACAGTGGGTAAGGGATTTCCCTCCAATTTGCAAACAAATTCAAAGGGTTCACCCTCCTTTACAATCCCTGGTTGTAATTCTTGTATGAAACGTGGAGGAAGAAGTTGCTCAGTAGGTTCATTCTCTTTAACAGTTAAAAAGGCATCTGTCTCTGTACTACCAGCAGCATTGATGGCCCTACAGGTATACTTGGCAGAATCTTCATTAAAAGTCTCATCAATAGTTAGGGTACATAGACCTTGATCAAAGGTAGTTTGATAATCCGGATTGTTCTGTATGGAAATGCCATCTTTATGCCATGTGACAACTGGGAGTGGGTTACCGGTAACCCGACATACAAAGGTAAATGTAGACCCTTCCTGGATAAGTTGATCATTCAAAGTTGAAGTAAAGACTGGAGGTTCCAAAATAGGTACAGGTTCCTCTTGAACTTCTACTTTAGTAACAATGGACTCTGCAGGTTCGATAATCTCCACAATTTCAACAGGTTTCTCCATTTCAATGTTTTTGATCTTTGCCCACAGAGAATTCAACTCTTCGGTAATAATCTTATAGGATTCCATCATATTTTGACTCTCATGAGGTTGGCCCATCTTCAGGTTATCCCCAAATAGTTTCTCGGCAAGTTTACAAATCTCTTCGATACGTTGACTCTGTTTAGACTCTCCAGGTTTCAGGAAGATTTCAATTTCGTTTAGAAGTATCTGAGCATCTTCACGTTGCTTAACAAATGTAGACCTAGTTGCAATTGAAGACAGGAGGTCATTACCCTCACGGAACCATGCATTAGCCCTGTCAATCAAAGTAAAGTATTCTATACTTAAGTTGATCAGATTGCGCATCTCGAAGATACGTTTCTTTAAGGCATTCCAGCGTTCCTGGAGATTGTTAATCTGTTCTTGGATCTTTTGTGATTCTTGATTTTGTAGAAGATTAGCACCAGTATTGATAAATTCTTGAATTTTAGGTTCCAGGATTTTCACTGTCTCCTCAAAGTATACGAAAGACAGTGACATTTCCTCAGCAGCAGGAAGAGACTGGCCATATTTCCCTTTTACAACATCTAGTTTCTTGTTCAACTCATCAAGGGTGGCATTAATCTGTTGAAGATCCGATTCGAATACGTGGATCTTCTTCTGGGACTCGATAGTGTCTTTGGTTGCTCTGTAACTTGAATGGAATTCCTCCTCTCTGATCTGAAGCAAATAATGAAGCTTCTCTATATCCTGTTGAGACACCTCCCTTGGTTCCTGCCTATTAATCTTATCAATAATGGTCTCCTTCTCACGTTTGGACATCGTAAACTGATTTTGTATACTTTGCTTCCGATTTTCAAATTCCCTGTACATAACTTCAATATTTACGGAACTTTTCAATTTTTCCAAGGTAAAGGCAATGAAGTAGTCACTAATCGTCATATCAATCTTATCAATGTTCCGGAAGTAGGTTACCATCATTTGTAATAAAGACTGATAATCTGAACAGATTGTTCGTAAGTTCTGCTTGATATTGAGCAACTTCTCTTTGATTTTCTGCGTCTGATCATTAGACGATTTAAGTATAATTGAATCTGTAATTTCCAAGCGTTGGTCCACTTCAGATTCAGCTCGCCGTACTTGAGTTAATACATCGTTGAGCTTGTTTTCAATATGTTGAGCAACAATTTTCGGTTCTGTTTCATTGGTACTGATAACAGGATACAACTGGGTGTCCAATTTTGTTATCCAGTTAATTGACTACATAAAAAATAAAAACCCCAATGGTTACTAGGCAATGATAAGGGAGATTTTGTGTACCTTTGTGCTTTCCGCCATATTGTCCTTGATAAGGACCTCCACCTCTCGTCGTTCGACACACCTTGTCTGCACAACCTGCCAGTTGCGATGCAGGCTAATCTCGCGACCCGCGAGCCGGTCCAGGATCGACTCGATGCAAGCACAAGCATCTAGGAGGTTGAGATGCGGCTCGGTCACCTAGCGCAAAAATAGAACGCATTGTCATCGCACTTCTTAACTGCATGGGCGCTGCACATGTCACAAACTTGGCAGTGACATTTACAAGCCAGCACAAGTGCGCATAGTGATCACTATGACTTCCGTACAAACCTTTTTGGCTTCATCAATAAAAGTTTTCGCTGTGGTTTTTGCGGTTTTATAAATGGGTATTAGCATTGCAAGGCGTTCCTCAATCTTTTTCTCATCCTCATCAGAAAGGTTTGGGTGCTCTACGATGACCCTTTCTATACTGTCCATCTCTTTGTTGACTTTATCAGCTTCAGTATGGAACTTCTCGTAGAGAACGGCCCAGTCCAGACGGGCTTCCAGGACGTTCTTTAGATTCAGCCAGCGTTCATGCAGACCTTCGACTTTCATTTCAACTTGGAGACGCTGATGATCATCAAGAAACTCCAAAGTAGGGGGTAGGGTTAGTAGGAGGGTATTAATTTCGTTTCCTTTCGTCTAAAATGTGAAAATTGATATGATTAGTCTCCTAGGATATGTTTGCTAGTTGGATGGTGATGGGAGTGGGAGTAGAGGGAACAGACCCACTGACCTCCAGTTCTAGCTATGAAACAAGAAAAAAAAACTTACTTGTAAATCTTTAAGTAGTTGATTATGCAAGCCCAAGTAATCCCTAGCTTCCAACAACGACTTTCCCATATCCGCGTGCTCTCTAAGGAACGTTTCAGCCACTTTGACCAGCCATTCAGACAAGATGTCCTGCCTCTCGAAAAAGTTATTTAACGTCCTGGCAATCTTTCGGTTCTCTTCTTTATGAGCAACGCATATGCCATCAAAGTGGATCTTCCGTCTTTCCAACTCCTCGACCACTCCTCGCACTCCAGATGCATTCATTCCACTTCCGATGTCCGCCAACAGGGCATACCCCTCTGAAATAAGTGTCGACGTAATACTCTCGACGTTGCGCATGCACTGTTCATGCAACTGTGCTAATTGTGGCGATGTGCTCGACAAAGTGGTGCTCTTCAATTGAGCATCCAACAGATCCAATTGGTTGCACGCAACATGTGCTTCCCTGAAGAACTGTATAACTTTCTCAAACAGTGCATCGCGATGTTGCAATTCATTCAAGTAGTCCGAGGTCGAGGCCAGTACATCGTATGCATTCTTCTTCGCATGTTCACCGGCTAAACAACCTCCTTCCAAGAGGTGCTGAGTGGTTTTTGTAATTTTCAAAGCCTTATCCTGTAGGGTGTGGCCTTCAGAGATCAACTTCTCCAACTCGGATTTAAGTACCTCTGCACTGGAGACCGAATCACCAAGTTGATCATTCGCAAGAAGAGTATCCCGTCTCTGCTGGATAATCCCTTGTAATTCACGTAAATCCACGGAGAGCATTGCGAGAGCTAAACATTGTTCCAGTTGCACTTTACGCTGGGTGAAGATAGTCTCCAGGGCCTGTCTTCGGTAATGAAGTCGTTCCATCCATTCCTGGACTTGGGTTAAAGCTGCAGAAATTCATAAACAAAAAAAAAACTTGTAAACTCAACTCAACCAAGAGATTATTTACCTTTTTTCGCAGAAATTCGAATTCGATCGGGTCGTGAATCGAGTGTGCCTTCAGCTTCCAACTCTTTCAAATTCCCAATGATCATGTTGCCCGCTTGCATCGCGGCCATTAAGGATTCCAGTACCGTACGTCTTAATTCATGAATGTTACTCAGCAAGGTCTTCACAGCTTCGATCTCAATCGGGACTAGAGTATCTGAACAAGCTGCTTCCAGAGCATCCATGGAGTCGAAGAATTCCTTGGCCCTAGTGTGATACTGAACGTTAAGATCCAGAATGATCTTGCGGTTCTCAAGGTGACCATTGATATCATTCCAGGCCCTTCCGAGGGACTCTGCCATGGCGGCGTAAACTTCGGCTCGCGGTTTCTGCGTCGCGATGAGTTGGTCGGCTTGTCTGAGCAGCTCCTCCACAGGATTTTGCTTATTCTGAATCATGATTATCTTATATTGAATTGGATAATACAGGGTGTGACAGAACAAACCTGAATTTGGTGTAGGACAGCATTATGGGCTTGTTGCAACTGAAGTGCTTCCTCCAATGTGTCTCCGAGTGCGGTTAGCTCTGGGGTAACTTCTAGGATTTTTAATTGTAACCATTCACCACACTGAGGGAATGAATGAATAAATAAATCCTTGTTATTGAGGAATTTAAAAATGAGCATCTAAATTTTCAAGGACAGAGGTGTTACAAGACCTGGTAGGTAATTTTATCTGACTTGCAGAAGATTTTTTGACCAACCCTTTTGCGAAGAAAGTAAAGATGCCCTCCCTCTTAAGAAAACACTCAATGTCCTGGTGGCACCTTTATGAAGAGAGTCAAAAGTACCCTAGGGACCTACCAAAGTACCTCTTTGAGACTCGGTACAAGATGTCCGTGTTTTAATGGTAATAACGAAGAAAAAGTTTAGACTTTCAGGTTCTAGGATTATAAATAATCAAATATTAAATCTATAAATACATATTAATCGATTCTATTGTTTGAATTAAACATCAAAAGTGGTAAATCGTGTTTATTTTCGCTGAGTTATGTATGATTTTACAAGTTGCGAAATTGTATTAGCTTGCCAAAAATGTTTTTGCACCCGGTTGCATGGAATTGCATAAATATTTGTCCTCTAAAATTATCGAAACATATTTATCAAAATGACATATTTCTTATTTGTACGTAAATCAATTTAAAGAATATTGAAATATATGTCTTGTAATTAAGTATAACATCATTTAAATAAATAATTTCATTCATACTTTTACGTTCAACAACTTTCTTGTGTAACAATAAATACGCAACACGTTGATAGTTGTACTATGAATTCATTCATTAATTAGAAACCTCTTTGATTAGCGTGTAGGTTTCTGAGTGAACATGATTGCCAGGAAATCCGTAGGTGTCATTTTTCTCTCTTTGTCTCTTTCAAGTTTCAAGTTTTAATATAAAGGTTTTATTTGTTGTTGTAAATAATACGGAACTAGATATTAATTAATATTATTGCTGTTACACAGTACTTGGAATAGTGCTATTTTTACGCAATTAATTTTATTACTTGTTGCGTACGGTGATGACGACCAGATGCCTGAAAGCGAAAATGTTTATACGACTCCTGTGGCTAGATAAACAGATGGTTCCGCAAATAGCCAGTGCGTTTTCCTTCTAGCCGATATGCCAATGTATGCTAATGGACAATCGAATGTTGTATAGATTTAACCTAGTTTATAGATGTGTTTAAACAAAAGAAAGCAAAGTAAAAGAAAGAATAACTATGTTCAAATGATAGGTATTTTACGAATATAGTTTCTTTAAAGTAATATTACTTGTATCGATTAAGTATTATTTACTTTTGTCTAATAATAATATTGTATTTGACCCATAGACCTGGCTATCGACCTAACTAACCTAACCTAACCTAACTGGTCCTTCAGCCTTGATACATGTTTATTTATTATTTTTATATTTTTACATGATAATTTTTTGATGTTGTTATTGTTGATTTTTTGTGTTGTGTTGATGCCTTGTTGAGTGTTTGAGATTACCTCGTGGTTTTTGCTTGTTGTAGTTGTCGCGAGATGCGCATACTGCGATTGATGTGATTTTTGCTGTGTGATTTGTAATTATTGTGATTCTTGTAGTGTGAATTTTAATGGTGTGGATTTTATGTGATTAATTTTGTGTGAATTAATTAAATAATTAATTCACACATATGGGAGCCCACCTCGGGGACTCGAACCCGTCCGACTGCGTGGTAAACCGAAGCACTACCAACTGTGCCGCCCAGGCGGGCACCTTTTTTCTATTTTCAATTTACAATGTATCGATCGTCAAATATAGTTAGTGTGTCACATGTCTGTTTAAAATTTTAAAATAGGACTTGATCATTGTACTAGTGACCTGCGGGCAAGGATTTTCAGACGTGGATCATCGTGGGTCAACGCGCAACATGTCAAAAAATGATCGAAAGTTCCGATATCGAAACTTATCAAAACCAGCATCACTTTCGTGTTCTCTATAAATCAAACTTTAGGTCAAACAGTTATTTGTATATTCACCTATAAAGCATGCTGAGTCGCGCAAAGGCAGGAGCAAGGAAGAAAAGGGCAACACGAGCTTCAGAGGAATCAGATCCTCTAAACAAATATCGAGCACGTTTGTTGGAAACATGATAGAGAGTTATACACAAATTAAGTTCTCCAAATATTTAATTATGTAATATGCACATTGAATTATGAAGCAAATTCTTCTTCGTTCACCCGCCTTGTCGCTGACCTGGCATAGGGCAGTGGCATGTCATTCTTCCAGAATTTTTCTGGGTAACTATGAGCATATTAATTCTCTTTGGGTAGGTTGCTAGCCTTGCCCACGGTGAAGAAAACTTTTGTAACAACAACCACAGATGTTAATGTGGTTGCCGGAGCGAGTAGAGGTGTTATTGTCACGACCAGGATTTGAACCTGGATCCCCTGGGCTAGTACGCTCTATGCTGCAATTTATAATTATTAATCCAAGTGTGGAAATTGAAAATCAGTGAACTGTGGTCTGTAGCACTATTTAATTCCTTTTCTAGATAGATCTAATTACTATCGACTGAAAGAAGAGTTCATTTTTCTCTACATTCGCCAAGATTCGATCCTTGCGATCAGCAGTCATTGATCCAATCACTCAGCCACCTAGTTGTGCAAAGTAGTTAATACTACCTTTTAAAATGTGAATAGTAAAAAAAGTAAATTATTCTACATCTTACAGATTTTATTTATTTTTTATGTACCTGCCGCAAACCATGCATATTTGATTCCAAAATTTTTTGAAAACAATATATATTTATATATACAACTTTTTTCGTATCTTTAAACAAATTTGCATGCGAAAAATGCACAATCTAAAACTGTATACAACTTGCAATTTTAACATTTTCCTAAAAATCATCGACGTTATATTCAAGCAAGTTTTATGAACCTTGCAAAAACATTTTGGTTTTACGTTTCCGATCAAAATTAAGGACTGTAGAGTGTACGCAGCTAAGCAACTCAACAGATATCCATTTTTAATTTAAAGATTGATTATTTGTGAAAAAATACAATGTGCTTTTGAATTATGCATTTAAAAAATTCAACGCGTTTTGATAATATTGAAAATCATGTATTTTTGACCGAAGAAATGAGGTTCATTTCAAGAATGAGCTTTAAGTCACCATTTCAGTCTTTAGTTTGGCTTTTTTGTTAAATTCTCTATACAATAAACATGATTGTAAAACTTTTTAAACACAAAAAGCTAAATTGCAATCTTAATGACTTAAGTAAACTTTAACCAGTCATTTGAAGTGTCGTAAGACTTAAATTGCCTTGTTTTTCAATCCAACTAGTATTTGTTTTTCATAGTTTTACACACTTTTCTAACAGCTAACCATCTGGTAACATATTTCAAAGTTATAAATAAACTACTGCCATCGCAAACTTCTCAAACAATTAAAACCCATTAGATCCTAGAATCAAACGTTCGCAACATTTATAATTATCACAAATTTATCAACTGTTTTAGGCACAGTTCAGGCAGATTTTAAGGAGTTGTTCATCAACTATTCTTAGCCGATGGAGTCATGTGCGCAGAATGCAATTACATGTGAAAATTTCACCGAATGTAGACGTTATGCGTGTTTATATCCCGTGCTAAAAATAAGCCCTGACGTGTATAACACAGACTCGGAAAGAGAGAGGCGCGCCGCGCTACTTTTGTGTTTTCTGCGCGTGTGCATTTTGCAACGTTTTATAATTATCAATTTAAATGTCACCACAAATGACAAACAATACTAATGTATCCTAGTTATTCTTATTTATAATTATTACTGAAGAAAAAGTGAAAAATCATTGAATTCTTAAAGAGAAACATAAATTTGATAGAAACAATTATAAAAGTATGTTTTAGAAGGTTATTTCATAAAATTTAGGAATTTGTTGATGTTTTTATTAGTTTGAAATCTGTGTAGAACAGAGTTTAATATAAGTTTAGAAATAGAATTCGTCAGCACAGTAGCGAAATAGCGAATAGATAATTCGAAAACAACAAACATACATGTAACAAAGCGATAACTAATCGCGTCCGGCCACTTTGCACAGCAATCGTGCTAATCGTGGTAGTTTTCTTCATCGCCGACAGGCCACCGGCCTCCTTTTCCACGCTCTCCATCACGCGACACGAATTACTTATTGCCGATTTGCAGTTTTGCAAAATTTACAGATTACACCAACATGTCATTAGGTCCTCGTATTCTCCCAGCGGCTGTTTTTTTTCCTCTTGTTTTCGCTTTTCTTTATATTAAATTACGTAATCGTAATATTAATGAACACGATGGTAGTTCAGTTTAGGTTGATGTTGTTGAGCCCTTTAATGTTGCTGTTGTTCGGCTTTGTTTGGCCTTGTTTAGCCTTGTTTAGCGTTCGAATGGTGTTGTGTGATGATGTTGACGCACCCGAAGAGCACGACGAAGAGCAACCGCACGCGAACAGCACACTGAGCCCAAGTTCAGTCGCGCAGGCTCTTCGCTGGCCCACACCACACCAGGCTCAGCCTGCTCAGCAACGAGACGACCAGATGACCACGGGCGGGCCTCCAGATTTACAGCAGGCATGAAGTAGAACTCGGTGTGTCGATGTGTATGTGCGTTTGGCTGTGGTGCGCTTACGCGCGTTTCGGCTATGCACGGACCGAGCTCGGAAAAGTTGAGAAGCGCTAATATAGCGTGTTGTGTGTGAGGCAACTTACAATCAGCCTTACAAAACGAGCCACAAGCAATAGTGATTCTAGTCGAATGACCAGACATCAGGATTCTATGTAAATGTGTTTTAATGTTGTTCTTTTCTATTCTGCTGGTTATTCAACGCACGGTTCTAACGTAATCTCGTAATTGTATGACTTATAAATAAGTATTATTGATGTTTTTATCTGTTTTACGGATATATAAGCTTGTAATGTGCAGTTTTTGAAGTTTTTCGCATGCAAAGTAATTTTAATTTAATTGTTTTATTTTAGAAGAAATAATTTCTTATTGGAGATAAGCCGCTTCGTTATGTGCGGTATCAAAAGTAACCGCGCCAGTTTCTCACTTCAAGTCCGGCCGTAGGTATTCTCACTTTCTCTTTAAAATTTATTGCAATTCGTGATTTACATCTTAAAAATTGTCTACCAATGATTATTCTTCTAAAACGTCAATTAGTAGCTTCGACTACAGGCATTCAAAATGACAATGTGGAGGTATAAGTTCAATCGAGTAAAGCAGAACTTCTCTGAGCGAGGCTCGAAGTCGAATTTCGATACTAAGATCATGGCCAACAGATCAACTAAGACGAAAACAGAATGTTACACTGAACATGGATTGTTTGGCCATTGACACCGTAAATGCTTTTCTATAATAATAATAAATATATTTTAATGGCTATCGACCTTCAAGCAATTCTCTAATTTAATGTAATTTGTTAAAATCTTAAAAATGGTGCTAGTGATAATTCATCTTGAAATGTCAGTGGTAACTTCTTAAATCATTCAAAATGACGATGTAGGGTAGTGTTCGCAAGTATACAAGAAGATTCTCAACGAACCCAATTTCGATGATTGGATCGTAGCTTACAGGTTCAATGGGACTGAAAAAAATTGATAATGCTCACACCGGATTCTATGCCTTCGTGGTGTAAGTGGTAACGCAGGGATTGCCGGTTCACTATTTTATACTTATTTTTCACTATTTAATACTATTCGGCCTATAAACATATTAAAAAGTGCCTACCAATGTACCAATTATTATATGTTTATCTTCGTATGTAAAAATTGATCAATATAGTACCGCTGATAAACATATTACTTAATGGAATTAGGCAACACCTTAAGCGTAGTTTTCCCTTCTAACTTAAAATTCGTTTAGTATGTAAAGTGATCAATTTTTTTGTCATAACTGAATTATCAAATTTCTGTAACGAGGAAGCAATGTGCTAACTAATGTCCCAAAGGGACACCCCTCCCTCCTCTAAATTGGACTCCGAGCTATCTGGAGTCCGATTTACCATAGTTCAAAAAAATCTAAAATCCTAATTTCCGTGAATGATATAGGGGGTGGGGGCGTCCAGAAAGAGTACAAATATTGTATAAACTGTCGAACATGAGAACTATCAGAGCAAAATTAATGAAGAAAAGAGGTCAAAAGTCATTAAATGATCACAGTTGGTCACCTGAAGTCAGTGGTTATCAAACCACGCCCGCCTTGTTTGATAAGCTTGATTTGGCCCACATATATTTTTTAGTTTGCGTGATAATGTAATGTAACCATAATACTCCTGACCCTGTCAGTAAATTATCGCGCCACGCTTTAGATTAGTCCATGCCTCCCCTGGTAGACGCGCCACCCTGTTTGGAACAATGTTAATTAATTAGCGAATTTATATTCTAAAAAGGAATAAGCTATATTACGGATATACATTTATACATTTATACATATACATTTATTTAACTTAATTTTAACTAAACACTCGACGAATTAATAAGTATGTCAAGCCGATTGACAAAGTAAATAAGATAAAAATAAAGAAAATGTTGGCATAATTTTGAAAAACGTCAGCCTTCGTATTTATTTAAGCTTGCGCCCCCACGCAAACTGAAACAGCTACTGAAAGTATGTGCAAATAAATGTAAAATAAGCACGTCATTTTTTCGATGTTTCACTCGGGCGTGTATTGCGTACATATTACTTGCCGCGAAACGTTTTATTTTTAGTCGCGCCTGTGCTATAACTTGAGTTTGGCCCACATAAAATTCGAAATCAATGCGTCTACTACACAGATTGATGCCAAGCTGCCAAGAGTTCGCAGAGAGACCACTTTTTAATAGGCTTTAATCATACGAGTAGCGATCCATTGAAGGCGAACCTCAAGGTGCCGTAAATAGACAAATTGAAGACAAGCAAATGTTTCAAGACGCACAAGGTTGCTTGCGTTTCTCTACATATATGTCTCCTGCAAATGTATCTGCTATGTTTGTAACTAATGACAAAACTGGTTTTATTTTTTATATTTGCAAAGAATCGTCATTTTTTAAGTATTTGGGTTTATTTACTCATTTATATTATTTATATCTGCATTCCTAAACATAGTAATCATTTTCAACATGAAAAATATTATTTAAGGAAAATAAATAATTTTAGCAATTCATAATATTTTTTACAAATCTTATATTATTATATTACACATTTGAAATTAATTTTCTAATGAATTTATTTATTATTTCAGGGATTTTTTGAAAGTTTAAACAAATGTTCCTAATTTGAGCCGGTGCAAAATAGGCGATATCCTTATATTTCTTTATTTTACTTTAAAATAGTATTGTAATATGGTTTCTCTTTTTTGGACCGGTCCAACATAAGCTAATCTTGATAAACATCGTTACATAAGTTTATTCTGTTAATGTATTCCTGTTTTTATCATTATCTGGAATTTTTATTAGATTTTTAAAATAGTTTTTTAAACATTTATTTTCTTAGTAATTGGGTTATTTTTTGATAAATCAACAAAAAAAAATCACTTAAATAGTTTTATAAAGTTTTCCATATTTGAACCGTATATTGAACCATATAACCATATATTGAACATCTTATTAAGTTCTAGTTTATATATGTAGTAGTGTATATAAAGTATATATATTTTTTTTCATTTTTAAAAGTTTTAACCCATATTTTCCTAATTTGTCCCTGGTCAAATTGGGTTGTTATTAGTACTATCAATATTTATTATTTTGATGTTTTTGACATATGAATTGATAAAAAAGGATGTTAAAAATAAATTTTTGGACCGATCCAACGTAGACATATAACATCATTAACGCACGTGCCTATTCTGCCGAAAACAATTTTTTTTAGGAAATTTAGTAGTTTTTAAACACATTGGCGTAATATGTATAGTCACTAAACTTCTCATGAAACAAGTCTTGTGCCGTTTCTTGAATGTGAAGTTTTTGTATATTTTATTTAATCCCCACACAATCAAAACTACTACCATTCTTTGATTTAAAACCTTGAGGGGACTCCACATAATAAAACTCCCTTAAAGTTTCATTTATTTCCGTATTTTTAGAGGCATTAATAGTTTTTAGACATATTTACCTTTCAACATATATTTTAATTTTAGTCATCTTTACGGTTTATATTGATAAACATCCTCCTCCTTTGGACTCCTAATTTGGACCAGTTCAATATAAGGATAACTTTATTATATATGTTTATTTTGTTGCTTTAATTGCTTTTCTTAATTTCTGGACATTTCCAACAGACATACAACGTATTTTCCTAATTCAGACTAATCTATATTCGGCATTCCAACTAAACTTTCTCAATCAATTAGCAATTAATATTGAAATGTAATTCAACATAGCAAGGAAATTTAAATAATCGAATGCGAAATCAGAATAATATACTTACTCTTACTTTGCCGCCGTTAGGAAGTTAGGGAAAGCGGATATTACCTGGCAATTTGCATACCAACATTACTATGCAAATATTCCAGTGAAATTGTTGCGTTTAATAACAATAAAAATACAAAAAGTTGCATAATAAACTGTTATTTTTCAAAATCAAATAAAAACAAGCAACAAAATTGATGAACCATACAAAAACGAGTGTTAAATTCGAAATCAAATAGATTAAAATAACAAAAACATTAAGAGATGAAAGAAAAAAATTAAACACAACTTTTGAGGACATGTTTAGTAACGTTATTATTCCATGGCAGGTCGGCACTTAAACTCACCTCCTGCAATCGTTTCAGATAGTCCTGATCACCATTTTCGGCAGTGTGGTCCAATTTGCGATCTGTTGGTGCATTGGGCATTGTCTTGGAGACTTGGGCGGTGGCGCCGTCTGCATGACTTAAGTCGCGCGTGTTCCGAACGGTCTCAGAGGTGAGCACGAAAGATTTGACGTCGAAGGCGTGCGTGTGTTGCACCTTTATATGCGTTGTCTCGGTGACTTCGTGAGCGATTTTACCACGTGGCACGTCCGGCGACGGTTTGAGCACACTGTGGGGGAGTGGCAGATCCGGGAGGCCAACGGCGAGCACCATTTTTTCCTTGGCGATGTCGTCGTGCATGTCGTCTTTGCCGTACTCCCACCATTGGGAGAGGTGCTCCGAATCGGAAGCGGTGTTGTAGGATGAGGAGCGCGAATGGTGCAGGGTGGTACAGTCGGAAGCCGTCAGGAATTCGTCGTCGGATTTTCCATCATCAGAGCGATGGTTGCGTGGTGATAGTGAACCTGGAGCATTCTATGGAAAAAAGAAGTTTTAGTATAAATGGCGGAAAATAGTTTATATAGGAAAATAGATTGTGTCATTTCTATTTTTTGTACATGGTTTTATTGTATTGTAACATTTATATTGCTTTGTTCATATCAGTGAAAATGAGCAACCTCTTCCCCTCATGGGTCATTACGGGACATTGGGGAGGGACCCCCTTTGCAAATTCCCAGACATTCAGGAGACCATGAGCCCCTTGGGACTTCATCATCAAACAAGGAACATCATCCTCGCGGCTTTACCAGTGATTGGAGGGGATTCACCCTTAAAATATTTCTCACGAAAATACATTATCACAGAAACAGAAAAGATAGGACGGGAAGCGTATAATAAAGTTTTGAAAGCGCTGTCTTAAAGTGACTTAACCCTTTGACGTGTTTTTTTATTATATGCATATTGTGAAAGGAGAGTATTCAGCGCTGCGCGAGCATCTCCCTTTTGTTTATCAGATTTGGATTAAGCCAAAGGATTAAGTCAAGCTCCAATGATTTAACTGTGTCCAGATTACTTATGTCAAATTTTTTCCTAAACTAGCCGAAATTAACTTAGCCTACTTTAAATTGTTTGAAATAGTACAATTTAATCTAATCTAACTAAACTTAAAACTGACATAAAGAAACTTAAGTAAAATTTATGGAAGTTAAGTCCTTTAAGATTATAAGACGTCTACAGAGTGTATTATTGATAGAACAAAAACTGTTTATTGTAATATATGAAAATGCTAGAACAAAGTTAGCCAATTTTTTGACTTAAGTCTTTGCAGATATCTCAAAATATTGTTCCAACTGAAAAGCATGTTAAAAGTCACTTCTTTAATTCGCTTACCTAAATATTGAAGTTAATTTAATTTATTTGAACTTATTTAACCTAACAGGACTTAACCTCAAACACCTTAATCTAAAACGACATAACTAAACAACATCATGCGCTATAGTTAAATAACTATAATATAACAAATCTAAGTAATACTCCAATTAGTTTAATCCGTGTATAACTTTTCAAAAATAAATTACCTATAATTGAATATGATTTAAGAAAACTCGACGTACATGCCATATCTGCATACATCATTACAGACATACCTAATTCATGTGTACTTTCCACACAACTTAGTAGCTAATACCTAATGGATTAATTATGAAGACTTTTACTCCGTTGCGCATGCGCCGTGTGCTTATATGTGTGTTCGTGTGCGAAACTTTTACGACACGCTGATTAGCACGTTCGACGAGGGTGATTTTTTCGCAATCCACTCACAACTGCATTGCTCTCAGAATTGTCCGCAGCTCAACCTCGCCTGTCTCGAGCAGTTTTCAGTGCGGCTAATTGGAGTAAAATTATTTAATATCAGGAAACCGGCCGTGGTGATCTAGTTTTTGCGAACGGTGGTGCGGGTCAGGAAATGCACACATGCACACGCATGCATTTTGCTGTCGTTAGACAGTGTGTGATGCAAATCAACTGGTGTCTCAGCTTTCATTCGTATTAATCAGCCGCCCGAATGCGTGGCTGATAGGCGCTGGACAATTACGGCCTAAACTGCGTTGCTCGAAGTGCCTACCTTTCACAATGGCTTGGCTGATATGACAAGTGCGCGCGATAACGAGGAGAGGGTGGCTGAGCAAATTCGCTTAAATAGCCGCAACGCACTGCGGATTATCAGTTCAATTCTCACTCAGCAATTGACAACTACTAGTACAATATGCAGCTTTCAATCGTAAGTATTCCTGTATTTTTATATGGTTGGTTCGTTAGTCAATGGTGACTTAAGACATTTAGTATAATTTGTTTTATACAGAAAATTTTCACAAAATTTCAAGAAGGTTTTCTTTAAATATTAAAGAACATGGTCCTCATATTCCAATGTTGACTTAAGTCAACTTCAGTTATGTCGTTACTTCAGAATCTGGTTTTAGAAAATGTACCGAAATTTTCCTGTTTTACTTTATATTATTGAACATTTTACTAAACACTTGTAAAGTGACTTAACTCAAATTGTATTTAATATTGCTGTCTTCTCTTCATAAAACTTTTTTAGCTTTGAGTTGCTATTCATAGCGTACTTAAATCAATTAGCCGAAACTTTAATCTTAATTAAAAGAAATTTTACTTAAAACTTATGATCGGAATATAAATTATGCAAAAAGTGACTTAATATGATCTTGAATCTAAACTTACCGAACCTCTTCTGAACAGTTTCTGCACTTTTCTAAAATAACTTAAGACTATTTAAAGCCCACCTTAACAAAGTTTACTTAAGTTAATGGTTGAGAAGATCAATTACTGAACAATAGTTGCAGCTCTTATTCATTCCTACAATATCTTAAGCCTATTTACAACGGTCTTAAATAAACCTTAAATAATCCTTTTTACGCTAATAAACCTTAAATTGACCTTAAGATTTCACCAAACATATTTGAGATAGCACATATTCATAAAAATCAACCTAAACCATTTTATGTCATTTTTACAATTACATAAGTTTAGTTGTACCTGATTAAATCTTATTAAATATAGCTCAAAGATTTATGCACCCATTAAATTCAACCTAAACCATTCTGTTAAATGACTTAAGCCTGTTTAAAGTGTAACACAATTGTAATAACAACCCAAAATTATTAAATTATCGTAAAATGACTTAAGTCTACTTATTAACGACTATTTCCATTTAAATAGCGCTCAAAGATAACTTAAGCCATCTCTAAACATACTTAAAATGATCCACACTCATTTAATTCGACGAAAACCATTCTAAAGTAATCTCTCCATATCCAAATATACCTTAAGCCAACTTCAAGAGGAAAAAAATAGGTCTGCATAAAGAAAGTCATCTTAAATCTTTGAAAATTGCAAAACAATTGATAATGTAAATTTATAAAATGGTTGAAGTTCGTATTTATTATAGGAATTAAGTCTATTTACCCCGGGCTACTCCACTTAAATAGAGCTCAAAGATGACTTAAGTCATATCCAAACATTCTTAAAATAACCCACATTCATGTAAGTCAATCTAAACCATTCAAAGTGTCTCTCACACTCGCCTGAAATAACTTAAATCAACTTAAAATGTTATTAGTCTATTTAAACACAAGCTACATAAGGCATTTTTTGATAAGTTTTCGTTCAACGACCTAAATCCACCTGAACAGAACTCAAAGATGGCTTAGCTGATTTCCAAACATACTTAAGGATAGTTCAGGCGCATTTACTTCAACTTAAATAAGTCTGAATGACGCTTTTCTAACATGATTTAAACCAACTTAACATATAGGATCGACTTAAACAAATTTTGCTTGAGAAAACATTTAATAAGTCTTCTTACAACTACCTAAATCCCCATGAACAACCAATTAAATCCACCAAAACTGAACTCAAAGATGTCTTAACTGATTTCCAAGCATTCTTAAGATTACATCTCATTTAATTCAGCTTAAACCATTCCGAATGAATCATGTACTCTCCTAAATTGACTAAAATGTTATTTCTTTGCAGTTTGTATTCATTGCCATCATCGTAGTGGTCGCAGCCCAACACGGCGGCCACCATCATCACCTCGAGGAATACCACGACTATCAGTCGCACCCCAGCTACAACTACCACTATGGTGTGCATGATCCCAAGCATCACGACGTCCACGACCAATGGGAGCACCGTGACGGCAAGAGCGTAAAGGGCGCGTACAGCCTGCAGCAGCCTGATGGCAGGAAGCGCGTCGTCGAGTACGAGTCTGACGGACACGGTATCCACTACAACGTCAAGTTCGAGGGTCATGCCATCCACGACGAAGGACATGGTAGCCACGGTCACGGCAAGAGTCACCAGTACGCGCACGCTGAGACCAACTACCATGGTCACGAGGACCACCATCACTAAGCCGCCATGACTTAACCAGTGTTCCTCCTCAAATCAATTCACACTACGCCAACCGCGAAGCTGCATATCATGTACATAGTCATCAATCAGCCTCATCACTACTTATCATCATCCATTTCATTCCCCCACTCTTACATCTAACTTGTGTTTGTGTTGTTCTTGTTGTATGATATAATAAATGTTTTTTCTTATATCTTTTTTCTTTCAATTTTACATATTTTAGAGAGTCAGCATATCTTTTAGAACATAACAGTTTCTGAACTTTCATATAGAAACAAAAACACATCCCATATTCCAAATAGTTTCCCTTGAAAAAAATACATTTCCTGCTAGGTGTAGGTGTACGTGCCCGGTTAAGAGAATTATACAAAAACTTGATTCCTAAAAACATGTCTACCAACCTGATATCCATCAGCACGTATGATGGGAATCGGTAAAGATGTCGCCGATGAAGCGAGGATCGTGGTATCCTGCTGGGCAGTCTTCAGCGTTTGGTCCAGATCCTCAGCGAGGTCCGTGATCTCGGCGAGCTTCTCGCCGATGGCCTCCACTGCTGTCTCATTGTCGGCCGGCTCGCAGATGTCGGTTTTCTCCGCGTCGGAGACACTTTCAGACATTCTAAAAATAATTGCCACGCGTTACCCAAAACACACTTCATCACAAATACGGTTTTAACTATTGGAATGCATATAAACTGCATTTTTTGTTTCTATTCAAGTGTTTTCGAAATATTCGAAATTGTATTTTAGTTATATAAGTTAAGTTACATATATAAGTTAAGGGTTTTAAATACAGGTTCTTCAGAATTATTAGGTTATAATTTAACCTAAACAAGATGGTGAAATGTAAAAGAGGATCATTAATGACTTTTTGACAATTTTGAGCATAATTCACAGTAAGAAATATGAACGGGATTATAACAGGATAGTATCATTTTATAGGGATATATTAATCATTTTTACTGGGAAAACATCGTTTGCCGTCTATTTTCTGGGTAATCAGTAAATAAACTTAAAAAATGTAATAATTTAGTGTTAAAGGGCTGGGTACTTAAAAGTTTTAACTTTAACACAAAGAATCGAGTAAATTCTTATAATTTAATGAAATATCCGTTAAAAATATATAATTCGAGCATTATACTATCAAGTTATCAAATAAATAACATGTGAATGCTCGTTTTGGTAACTTTAAAATTTGTTTCTTGTTAAAAAACCTAAACAATTCGAATTTTTCGGGAAAACTCCAAAAGTTAAAAAGTTTTACATCTAAATTTAATGAAACCTTAATAGTATAAAGCTCAACAATTTCTCAACATCGCAATTATATAAAAGTTTAGCAGCGATAAACAAGTAGTAGTTACATATTCACAGAGAAAAACATACGTTTACGAAATCTAAAATTAGAAGCGAAAAAAACGTGTGTGGATGTAAATATAGAATGTAAATGCCTTTCAATCAAACTCTCAACACACGATAAAGTCGATTATGTGCAATGCAACATCACAGGATGGAAGACGGTACAAATGGCAACAAAACGCGGAATATCTTCTCGGATTGCGTTAGAAAAAAGGCAACGTAATCCTTTTGCTCACCCGGTGTGTGCGTTTTCACGATGCACGCGTGCGGTTTTTCGTTTGGGATGTTGAACAGTCGCCTGTTGGTCCACCACTGAAGCTGTACGATCGTTGGCCCCTTCCATCCGAATTTTCGGACGTTCATACCCGACCCACCCAAGTGACTTATTCAATATTTAAGTTTGGAACTGTGAACTTTAGCAATGCACATCTTTTTTCTCACGGTGTTTTGAATTCAACTTGGCGAGTATTTCAATTTAATACATATTTCAACTCATTTCAGTCGAATATTTTAAATATTTTTTAACAGAAATTTGAGTTTTTTAATGTTTTTGAGTTTTCTTTTAGCTCATTTTGTGTCTGATACTAATTTAGGTGGGACTATTTGGAAATTGTTGGTTTATTGTTTCCTGGTTGAATTTGGTGAGTATAATTGTGCAGAATTCGAGAATTTAGGTAAATTTCAAATTTAGATCGAAATTTTAGAGAGGCGAATGTCATTTTCACTTATGTGTATCCTCCAGCAATAAAAACCACCTCGAAATAGACCATCGTCAAAACGCATTCGTAGTGAAACTTGTCGAAATAGCTTCATCTCGATGTTGGTTCGTTGGCATTGCGCTTCCGTCTTAAATCCTCACTTAGTTAGCAGGAATATAATGGCCTGAACAAAATATGCGTAAAGCGATCGTAAAACTTGGCGATGTTTAGCATTTTAATAGCTTTTGCCGTGGTTTTGTCAATTTTAAGTTTATTACCAGTTTTATTTACATTAAGTTGACTTTATGTTATAGTTATTATTATCTATTACAAACACAAAGACCAGACTCAATCATATTATGTTTCAGTTTTCGTGATGTTCAGAATTGGTTCAGATTTTTAAGTCATTCCGTTGCTGGGTTTAAGACATGGTGAACTCATGGTGAAACCGCATGTAAGGAATTTTGTAAATGTATTATTTTTTCCTGAAGACGAGAGAAAAAGATTTTTTTGAGTTTTGAAAAGATATGCCTTTCAAACTCGCACATAAGTCACTTAAGATAAGTTGAAAATGATTTATGTCAGCATTTACGAACAGTTTGGAAAACATTGGTTTTGTAATGATCTTAACCTTTTTACTTAATATTTCTTCACTTACCAAAAAGTTTTAAACTTCCCATTTACCTAAATCTTTACATTTCCCTCAGTGTCTCCAAGCTGCAATAGTCTAAACAATATTAAAATGCATCATATCTAATCTAACTTAACTTAGCCTACCCCATTGATAGCGAACCTTTCTGATGATGTGGATCACGGGGGGTTGATCCATTAAAGGCGTTCGTCAAATTTGATTCGAAACACACCCCTCCTTATTACCAAGTAGTTGTGGCTCAGTCAACTGCTTATCCTAACTTTACTTAACCTACCGTTATGTAAACTAAACAATTAAACAATTTCTTAATTTCCTATAACTTAATCTGGTGCAAAATGTTCTTAAACTTACCTATCACAAGAATACAAGGGTTCCTTCAATCGACTACGTAACAATCGTCCCAGTCTAACCATTCTCCCAACATCAACTAACAACCTCTCGCGAATACCACAGTATTGCCTCACCCGTTGACACCTCATCCCGGCCTGCACCAAAGAAATAGTGGCGATTGCTTCGCGTAGATTCCTCATCTGATTGCACTGTTCTTCCACGGATCGATGGAAAATGGCACATACTCGTAGACGTGTCATCTGCTCCTGGCTGATCTTCAGAAACTTCTCCCAAGCCACTTCCAGGGATTGACGGACGTCCACATTGTCGGTTTGTTGTAATTTGCAAGAATCGCGAAGAGCCGCTGCTGCGTGAATTAACTGCATTCCGTAACTATACGAACACTGGAATAAATACATTTGGTACAATAGATGTGAGGATGAGGTACTTATTCGTATGCTTTACCCTAGCTGTCTCCAGGTATGTCTGATGATCAATTTTCTGGGATTGGATCTCGAAGACAGAGCAACCGACGTGGCCATGGTACTTGAGGAGACCGTGGCAGAGTTCGTCGAGCCATTGAATGGCTTGAACAGCGTCTGCTTCGAATTGATGAATGATGGTGATCTGTTCTAGGGTTAGCTTCTGGAGTTCCACGCTGTCGCTGAGGATGTTCTTGCGGGCGGTCGTAGCGTCCATGATGTCTCGGATGTTGGTGATGTCATCAGAGTAATTGGCGAGGATCTCTCTGCCTAGGGCGTCTTTGACGGGCATTGAGAGCATGTCGGAGAGTTTTTCGCCTTCTTTGAAGAGTTCTCTTTCAACAACATCTAGGGAAATGTATAAATTACTTTGAGGCAAATTTAGTTTGATTTTGACCCCTTAAGGGAGGACTTGAAATATTTATGCAAAAGAGTCTTAGGATAGTAAAAGGTACACTAATAAGATGAGTGTTGCACAGAAATGACTCGAAAGAGAATTGATCAAGTCAGAACAAGAGTTAGATTATTGATTGAATGAACAGTTCAATAAGCTGCAGGAATAATTATAATTCTGAACTCTATTCCCACCTGATTCTAAATACTAACCTAGAGATTTTTGAAAATCATACAACTTTTTCAATTGTCCATCTGCGGCACCAAAATTATTCATCTCATTCTTAACAACAACAGCATCGAAAACTTCCCCAGTCCGGTCGAAATACTCCGAAACCAATCGAAAAAATCTCAAGGAAGTGATCAGTATATTCCTCCTCCGTTCAAGGCGGTTCGCAAAACTCCGACACACGAAGTCCATAAAATCCTTCTGACTAACCAGGTCCTTCTGAGTTTGGGTCAACATCTCCTCCCCAGCAAATGACTCTATCCGAAAGACCAATTCAGCATAAACCCCATACGCATTCCAACACTCCAATTCAATTCTTTCATGGGCACGTCGCTGTTCCTCAGCCGAAGCTAAATCAAAGCCGACTTTCAAATTGCGTTTGAACATTGCTTCAGCTGGGCCTAGAATCCAGTTAATTACGTATTGTACACCTTCCTCGAGGAACATCAGGTCTTTCGTATTCACAAAACTTTTACGCATCGACTTTCGTACGTTTGCTAAGTTGATTAACTGTTTACGCATCAAACCGACAAGTTCCTCAATTTTGTCTATCGTGTCAGTAATGTCTTGAGGGGTTGACATCGATTCGGACTCTGACTCAAATTTTCTATTGCGATTGTCATACTCGATTTTTTCTATTAATTTACTACCTAGAAGTTAAAGAAGTTGTATTGGTTAATTTTATCGTGAGTATTTTATTAAAAGGATAGAAGTGAAAGGTGTGGGAACGTGGAAGGAGGTATGGGAAGCTATGGGAAGGTATGGGAAGTTGTAGGAGGGTGGGGAAAGGTATGGAATGATGCGCTGGGTGGGTATGACAAGCCACGGAAAGAAGTGGAAGGGTGAAAGATATTGTGGGAAATTGTGAAAGGGTATGGGAAGTTATTTCAAGGAATCGGAAAGGATAGGATGGTATAAGAAGGTATGGGAATGTGTGGGAAGGTGTGGGAATGTGTGGGAAGGTATGAGAAGGTGTAGGAATATGTGAAATGGTGAGGAAAGGTATGGTTGGATATGAAAAGGAGTGATTTTGTATTGTGTGGGAGGGTGTGCTTAGTTACGGGAAGGAGTGGGAACGTGTGGGAAGGTATGAGAAGAGATGCGATTGTAAGAGAGTGTGTGAAAAGGTGTGGGAATGTATAAAAAGAATGCAAAAGGAATGCGGTGTATGAAGGTATTGGAAGGTGTGGGAAGGCATTAGAAGGTGTGGGAAGTTATGTGATGAAGTGGAAAGGAGCAGGAGGTTGGGGTAGGTGGGTAAGTATGGAAAGAAGTGGGATAACGTGGCTGGATATATGTGAGAGAAAGTGGGGCAATGTGTGGGCAGGTGTTTGAAAAGCAATGGGAAAGTGAAAGGTGGAATATTAGGGTAGGTCAGTTCAAATTAGGCCAAATCAGATTATAAATAATTCTCTTTACCTTTATCAATACAATTATTAGCGACGATTTGCAGAACTTCCAATCGATCCAGCACTAACTGATGATTGTTCTGTATTTGACTAGCCTTAAGCGTGTAGATGCTCGAGATGCTCGCCTGCAAGTCACTTAATTCGCGCGTGTAAATTGCAGCCTCTGCGAAGAACTCTTCGACACGCTGCAAACATAAAACACAGTGACGCTTGAAGAGAATAGAAAAGGTCCAACCTGTTTTTCCACGTGGAATGTCAACAATTGGTAATTACTAAGCCGACAATACTGAGCTAGTCGCGCGAAACGCTCGCAAACATTCACTCACCGTGCGGTTTTCAAACCACTGCGTTGCATTGAAGATGAAATTGCCACCCAGTTCAATTGGCAGCTGAGTGCGGTCGACGTACTTGAATAATCTCGATGGTGGTACAAATATTACCTTGAAAGCATATTCATTCATTCTTCAAATATGATTTTTACTAACTT
This sequence comes from Mimaenictus wilsoni, assembly GCA_027575185.1. Lineage (NCBI taxonomy): Eukaryota > Metazoa > Arthropoda > Insecta > Coleoptera > Staphylinidae > Mimaenictus > Mimaenictus wilsoni. The sequence continues at coordinate 1,317,602 of JAODAC010000008.1, read as the reverse complement.
ATTTCAAATTTAAATACAGATTTATGTGTTTAACTTAATTTAACAGTGTATAAAGTGAAGAAGATAAATATACAACTATTCTTTTTTTTAAATATGTTTAATAAGTATTTGAGTTTATCTCAGTAAACTTGAAAGGAAAATTGAGTAAATGTTAATATAATGCATAAACATGTCCGCCAAAATAGGTATGCGTAATGTTTATGAATTTCAAGAACTATAAATATAAGTTAACCAATTCCACAGCTAATGAAACTAGTTATAACCGTAAATAGTTTCAGGTTTTCATGGCTACCTTTATACTCTTCGAATTAGTAATTCAGTAATTGTGGTGGTAAGGTGATTATCTAATGTGGAAGTGGGATGAGAGTTTTCACCTGCTCGTCCTTGTGCGTACCGCGGCAGCTTTCGACGCGTTGTTTGTCCCAGAACGCATCCGGTCTCAATACGACGCATTGCGCCAATTCGCCAACGCGAAATGCCTCATTCACCTGTCGAATGCAGGCACGCGCCACTCGCCATGGACATTTTCGCGCATCCAGCACAACGGTAAAACCACGTTGAGCGGTTTCCTCACTACAATTCAATCCATTGTTAAATGTATACATTTATTTATTGTTAGAAATACTGAAAAGAGTAATCAATATGGAGTTATGAAGTGTTTATGTGATTTATATGAATATATTCGTGAGGATTAAACTTATAGAAAGTGCAATTTCCTTCTTTTTTTTTGTTATGTCTTATTTTACGGTGCTGTTCTTTCTATTAACCGAAATTGAAAATATAATTGTATTTTACGTGTAAATACGAAGCAAAAATACATTTAAGCATCTTCAAATGTTCAGTAATGTTGGGCTTGTATACGAAGTAACTTTAACTTTACTAACTAAGAATTCTGATTAATTATAAGTCTTACTAAGAAGAGTATCACAATTGTCCGTCACGGAATTGAATGAAAAATTTTGTATGTGTAGTTAAAGGGATTTTACGACGTTTTGAGCCGTTTTCCGCAAAAAATAATTCATAGTTTGGTCACAAATTAAGCGTGGTATATAATGGTTTAACATCAAACAATCGTCAGCGCGTTTGTCTTTTGACTTGATTTTAGGCCATATGTGCATGATGCTGGATGATATTCATCACAAAAACATTTAAAGCATCACTTTACAAGATGCAGAAAATCTTGCACATTTTATAAAAGCAGTATTTTTGCATGAACATACTTTTTTAACGTATCTGCACCTAAACATACCTCAGTCACGTTATAAATAACTCTGTACTATCTCTTTCTTCTGAAAGTTTTACTGCCAACCTTGCATATTTAGAATAGTTTTCTTATTATGTCAATTACAACAAACCATTGTTTCCTTAATATTGAATTAGAGAATTTAATTACATTGAAGGGAGCGTTCATATAGTGAAACTATTAGAAGAGACTAATTAATTTCCTAATATAGTCCGTTGTAATTGATATAATAACATGCCTTCACAAACTAAGCTTTGACACACGAAATTATCAATATTTTCCTAAGTGAACAACCGCAATAAAATTGATTATTACATTCTTATATCAAGAAACATTTGCAATTATTTTTTGACGAAGTTTGACGGAGTCAAGATATTGAAATCATTAAAACTCTACCGCAATAAAAAAGGTTCTTAAGCAGAAAGAGACATGTGTACTTTCAGTCGCAAGACATTCATCACACATTAAGATACCAACTGTAGCCCGACCCAAATATTTCCGAAGCTTAATATTTACAAAGGGTTTCAAGAAATACTGCAATAAAAATCTATAAAACAATTTGCAGACCTCTTCTTGACTAATCATGCATACTATTGGCTATTATTACTGTCAATATTTTCTCTATTTGAATATCGTTGGACAGTAGTTGGTCAACGTTGGTCGACGACATCAGCAGATATTAATCCAAATCAGAATATCGATATATCACCTTCAATATATGGATATATTTTTACATGCTTAGTCTATTCAATAGATTTTCAAATATAGTCATGATTTTGTAATTTTGCGAAAACTTTTGTTTTCGTGAAAATTAGCCCAAAAATCGGATTGATAGTATGAAAAAAATATGCTTTCCAATGAGTTCCAATTAGATATCTAATATATATTCTAATTCTATTTCAAATATAGAAAAATTTTAGCAAGTTTAACTTATGCTTATTCTACACTTAAAAATGTTAATAATTAATTATTAATAAATGCATTAAACTTAAATATACAAAGAAAACATTTATGGTAATCTAATTTCTTAGAAATATCTAACCACAAGAATTTTTACGCTTCAAACAACTGACGTAACCCATTTTTGTCTATACAGAATTTCAATTACTTTTTTAACAAATGTTACTTCAATATTACTTCACCAACTAGTGAATAACCAACTACCGAATAAATTACCGAATATCATTATCCTATGTTCAAAAAAATACAACTTGTTTTACGACAAGTATTTATAACTTGATAGTGTTCCTTTTTTGCGTTTCTTTCGAGACTTCGAGTTACCGTTATCAAAATACAACCAGCCACAGCTCGCACTTGCACAGCAATTTCGTGTCCTGCAGCCTGCAGTAAAGCAGCATCTGTATTCACTTGGCAATGGCGAGCAAACTTGAAATGTGTAAATGCACGTCGCTCGCACGCAGGTCATGCGTGCCGTTTCATATAAACATGTATGTAATATGTGGTTGTGCTTATGTGTTCGAATTGTGTGAATGCGGTTCGGAGATATTTACAATTGTTAGACATAGACACACCTGAAAATGCTAATTACGTAGGCGAGTGTTCGGTGCAGCTCCAAATTGCTACACTGTTGTGGTGCATTGACGGCTATCACGCAGCGATCGGCTTTATCACGACCACCTGGCACTGTCACAATCGCCGATTGCAGATTTGTTTTTACTTCGTCTTTCATTTTCTTCAAATACTTGATAATTGCCACTATTAAGCTAAATTTTTTCCACTTTTTAAGGTTTCATTCCACTTTTTAATTTTCCACTTTTTATTTTCGTTCCAATTTTTAAGCTTCCTCTCCACTTTTTAAGTTTTGTTTTCTACATTTGAAACATTTTTTTCAGAGTCTTAAATAGAATTTCTCCATTACTTTAAGTTGGTTAAAACGATAGAAATTAAAGTTGTCTTTTCACATTATTTTAAAGAAAAACATGCACTAGCTATAAATTGTATTGAAAAATGTTTTTATCAATGAAATAAGGACTTAATATTGACTTAAGTTTGGTAAAATTGAAAGAAATATTATATTTTTTATAGTATTGGAAAGATTTTAAGACAAACTCTCTTGGTTTGTCTTAAAATCTTACGAAATGACTACACGTAACTAACTGTAAAATCAGCTTTCAATTATTTTAAATGTCACAAAACTGACTTATTATAAGTAAAACTACCTAACCTTTAATAGAAATTTTACAACTGTCTTTAGAGGTAGTTTAAGAAAGTTATCTAGGTGTAAAAATCGAAATACTAGCAAGATTATTGCAATAACATAAGTTTTACTTGCATAAAACACTTAAAATCAAATGATTTATGAAATTTAGCATTGTAAAACAAGATATATTGGCGGGAAAGCCCGTTCTTTGCAAGTTTAATATGGAATTGACAACTTTAAATTTCTTCAAAGTCAAAGTTTGTTTTACTTTTATGGCTTTATGATAAGATTGGTTAAAATTGAATATACTTCCAGTAAAACCTTTTTCATTCCATTTATGTTATGACTTCTTTTTCAATATGTAGCAAAGTTATTACATTTTCTAGGGGAATCTATTTCATTTAGGAAAATTAAAAACAGTCAAACGTTTTTTTATATGTATTAACACTATAATAGCAATATATTAAGTTTGACACGTATGAGTTTAACTTTTCTTGGAAAATTCTCTTAATTAACATGCAAATAAGTTTTTAGTATAATTTAGAAGCAACAACAATGCGTTTAAACTCACTGCAACTAGTTTAGAATCAATGTTATGTTTAATAATATAAAAGTTGGTATTGAATAAAATTGGTCAATATTTCAGATAAAACGTGTTATATCTGATTATAAATGTTATAAACATCCAAAAGATAGGATGTACTCGTACATATCTCATTACTTCTGTTCTTGAGTAGTTTTTGCAAACGTTTGTTTAATATGGAGGAAAAACGTGGTTTCAAACGATATTTTGCGGAATTAACAATTTTACAATTGCAATAAATTCACTTGTAGGTGTATAAAACATTTTAGCACTTGAAATATTGATGAATCTGTGGAACTTTTTGGGAAATCCGCTCAATTAATCTGTAAACACTTTCTTGAGCACTGCAAATTCTGTAGAATCACTGTGATGATTAAATATTGCCAAACATGTAGTTTTATTCAGATAAACCTAGATAAATCAATCGAAATGCGTGTTTAAACCTTGTAATATTTCAAAAAAGTGTCGATATACATTGCTATGTTTTGCTATAGTACTTTTTAAAATCGTTTTGGAATTTCTTTTATCGTGCAATTTGTAGAATTGGACATGGACACGCGGTTTTAAAAGTTTTGTTCAGACTTAACAACTTTACAATCGTAACAAATTAAGTTTTCCATGTATTTTTTAATTCTCCCAATTGATATTAAAACAAGTTTAACTTTGAATTATCACCTTAAAAATCATTAGTAACGCACTTCACCTACTTTAGAACCACTGTCACATTTAAATTAAATAAAGTTCCTTTTAAATAAATGGGTTGAATCACTTAAAATGTTGATTTAAACGTTGTAAATTTTAACGAAAGTGTAAATGTACATAGTACATAACATTTTAAGTAGATTTTGGAAAGTCATTTCAAGTGTTTTTTGTTAAATTGATCGCGGACACGCGGTGCACACACGCCACGTGTGCCACCATCGTGATACTGACGCGCCGACGGGGCTGTCGCGGCATGGATGTGGCCGATACCTGGTGAAGAGTGTGTCACAGGCGCGCCTGTTTACCTTCCTCATCAGAGCCTACTCAACCGTACACCAATCTCAAGCAAGACTCAACTTTTCATTAGTTCAGCATTTGAAAGCAATATTATCAGGTTTATATTTATT
>JAODAC010000008.1:1295461-1312406 GCA_027575185.1 Mimaenictus wilsoni | reverse complement strand
GTACACCAATCTCAAGCAAGACTCAACTTTTCATTAGTTCAGCATTTGAAAGCAATATTATCAGGTTTATATTTATTTTTGATAAACTTTTAAAGTGTTTATGCGAAATGTTTGATTATTGAGTTTGAGTAAAGAGAAGTTATGAAATTGTTCATAACTTCTCTTTCATTTTATTCGTATAAAACCTATTTTTCAGTAATAGATATTAACATATAGAAAGATGTATCTTTACAAATTGTAATAATATAAGTTTTAAATATAAAATTCCCAATATATACATCTAGAGCAGTGATAGCGAACCTATGACATGTGTGTCACTTACTGACCCACGGAAGTTCTTCTCTGACACGACTTTTAGACACACATTTGCTTGTTTAAGCACTTTTCATGATTCCAGCAAATATTGTTTGCTGAATAAAATAAAAAGATTTGATTATAAAGTAAATAAATGTATTACATCTAATAATAATTCGAAATAAAATTAAAATCGGGTAATAAACTTCGATCTGTAAGTCATTACTGACCCACGTGCTACTGCAACAAGCAAATATGAGGAAAATTTACCCGCGACTCCAAAAAGGTTCACCATCTAGAGGAATATGCAACTAGCAGGGGAAATAGGTATTTTTGTGATCTTTTCCAAGGATACTGTTTGAATACGTGGTATTTTATTTTAGGTAAAAATATACACTTCCGAATGCACGAACACAAAAAGTGCACCTAAAAAACGATTTTGGGAAACATATATGTGTTACTTCTAACAATAATTCGAAATACTATTAAAATCAAGAAATTCACTTTGAACAGAATGTCATTGCTGACCCGCGAGCTACTGCAAAAAGCAAATATGAAGGAAATTGACCTACGACTCCAAAAAAGTTCGGAATCACTGACCTAGAGGAATATACTATCAGGTGAAAAAGGTATTTCTGTGATATTTTCAAGGGAACCTGTTTGAAATATGGGATAACTTTTCTTACAATTAGCTAAAAGTACACATTTCTAATCGCACAAACACAAAAAGTGCCGCAAAAAACGACCAGAAAATCACGATTTTTAGAAGAAAAAAAACGCGTATGAAAATTTATTAATTAATAAATCCATTCAATCAATACTCAATGCCTCAGACATTTTTAAGATAATAAACTAAAAGAAAATCAAAATACTTAAACATTTTTTGAGCTAGGTTTCTTTATATTTTGTGTGATATTTTAAACGTCTATACATTTCCCTCTATATTTTTATCCTCCCAACAACATGGCTACGAAAAGTTACAAAACAAGAAGTTTTTATATTAAAAGTAGTAAAACAGAAGTCGAGATGACACATGAGGAAGATGATTAATCGCGATGGTGATTGCGATAGCTACGGATGCGGATGTAGATGCGATTGCCCCACCTCGACAAAATGCCCTACGGCGATGCTGGCGAACGCGTCGCACAACGGTACTGTGGCACCGATCATACCACGGGCAGCCTCATTTGATCAACGATGCGCGTAGAAAGTAGCACGTCCAGTACGTCTGCATTTCGATGAGGTTGTCTACATATGGTATTACCTACGAGTATGCTGACTGCATAAGTACCGCGTTGGTTTTTTAAAACATTTTTCAGCGGTCTTTGGATGATATTTATGTGTTTGTTGGGTTCATAAAGTTTGTACTTTTGGTGCAAACGGATATCTTAAGTTAATGTTATTAAAACTTAGCTCTACAAATCTCAGAAATATTAACTTTTATATGGCAACGGAAACAATTTAAATTTATTTTGTAATTTATTGAATGTTGTTAATATGTTTACTTTTCTATTAATCTCTACACAATAAGAAAGCTATTAAAGCTTAATGATTTACTGTACATTTATATTTGAAGGTAGTAAAACCTGTTGTTTTATATTACTCCATGATATTTTTGATTGTACAGTCGTTAAGAAATTACAGTTGCTTTTCATGTCCAATTAGATTTTACACCTGGAAAGAATAATCTTTATAAGGGCTAAAAAATAGGAGCATCGACAGAGTCGTTGCAATTTTATGCAAAAAGTTTGAAAATGATTTTCTTAAATAATGGAGGACAGTTATGAAATACCCACGATTTAAGCCCCCAAAAGACTTTGTACGATCCCTAGCTATCCGCGATACCGAGTTCGATTTTCACGCTGTGGAATACGCTGAATTTGTTCTGTTTTCGTAGCTGTCGAAGTGTTGCGTTGCGAAGTGTGGCAAGAAATTGATATTATTTCAGCGGATGGCGTGATCGTTGGAATTGTCTGGCTGCCGCAAGCGCCTTATGATACACCTGCCGAATTGAGACATTTTTATTGGTAGTCTAATTTGTATGCGTAAGAGGCTGGAAGTACTCAGCGAACATTTTGTACCAATAAAGAGTAGTTGTAAACCAGAGCTCGAGGCGTAAAGTCAATGCTCCTCACTCTTCCCAGTCTTACGATCATTTAGCGGACGGGTAGTCCGGGGCTGCTTTCTTCGAGTGTAGTAACACCCTCTGTACAATGGCGACCGTATCTAACCGCGGTAAAACAAGACCGTACCGCGTACTATTTTCCGGTTCAGAACAAACGCGTTTATTCCTTCGCATGCGTTCCAATTTTGTCTATCTGCTCATTAGGTGGCAACAATAATCATTGAAGTGAGGGATCTGCCTTACTTATTGTTTGCGTTTCGTGTGTTTATTTTATTCATTTTTTTAAAATAAATTTCTTAATTATCGAGAAGTTGATCCTAACGAAAATAAAAGGCTGAATGTTTTTCGTGCAGCCGACAAAACGCCTACACAACCATCCAAGAGGAATATCGCCGAATAGGTAGAGAGATGGGTAAGGCGGGACTCCAGTTGGCTCTAAAAAAACTGAAGTCACCTTCTTAATCGACCGACGCCACGAACCAGCACACAACAGTAGATACACTGTACACTGCGTATGTGAAATACATCACACAGGAGACGAGTGAAGCCGAGGGAACCTAAATCGCTTATTCAGGCAAAAGGAAGAATCACGATTTAGTGACAGACGCTAATTGCTGGCCCAATAAACTCAATACTTACGTACGCCGCTTCGGTATGGCATGAGTCACTCAGGTACCAAAACAATAGGAAATCGCTTCTGGCAATTCAGAAAAGGGCTTCTCCGGGGTTTATCGCACCATCACCAGGACCATCAGAGTATCGACGAGTTCAAAAACTTGGGCAGTATGACTCTCAGGCGAGGGTCAACTACAGTTGAAAAACTAGTACTGATACGACCATGCGAGAGTGGTAAAACCAGTGCAGTGCTAGAGAACGAGACAAATGGACAACACGTCTGATATCCAACTTACGAGACACATCACGGGGAACTTAACTTCTGGTTGTCCCAGCTGCTTTCAGGACACGATTGGCAAGTACCCGTACCAAAGAAGATAAAGAGGCACAGATGAATGTAATTCTGTGGAAAGCGCGACAAAGCAGAAAAAATGTTTTTCCGCTCCTGGCAATGGTCGACAAGCAAAGACGTATTAGCAACTAGACTGGGCCCAATATAATTCGGACAGTATAACAAACACCATGCTTCCAAGTGAAGGAAGCAGAAGCAGACAAGATCGATGTTCCAGAAAAATGAAATACAAAATGACAATTGCTAAGAGCCGCCTGATATTCTCAAATGGTAAGTTTTATGGCAAGAAAATGATCATAAAAGGAAAATTTTATTGAAAATTAACCTTTTTTGAGGTATCGTTATAATTATTTAACTTTAAACACTTATTGTATTCCTGAAGATGGGTGCTTTACATCCGAAATAGGCATTGCTAGTAACAACAGAAACCTGTGGGTGCGGGAGTCCAAATTCTGCGTTATCAGACTCATGATTTCAAACGTTTGCGCGCAATATTACGTAATATAAAGGAGTAATATAAAGTAAATCATAAAATGAATTTGTTCAAAACGTTATTATTTTTCAACTAAACATGATCCCGTTTCAAATATAAATTATGCTGAAAAAGTGTTTGTCTATATATGCCTAGATTTTTATTTTTCCTGAAAATAAAATTAAAAAAAAAACAAACAAGTTGTATTATATTATTATAATTATTTGAATCTCTCAACATCATTGCTCATAAAAATAAGTCTCTTATTCTACAATCCTTATCAATAAGCTATACAATGTCATCTAATGCATCCAAAACCATTGGATATGTATGAATATATTATATCAACACTTTCAGCAACGATGATTTCGTGCTGAAAAACGCGCAACAATCGTATTAGCTGCTCAAGCACAATAACCCAATGATTCACAAACCGAAACAAAGCGGCCAAACTTATCACAAAGTCTTTCTACGAAATGTTACTGATGTTTGACAATGAAATGACAAGCTCGAGCTATCGCAAAGGGTGAAAAAATAGAAAAATACTGTATTGGAAACATATATACTCAAAGGATGTAGTTGTAACATCGTAATCGTAAACAACTAGTGGAAAACGTAAATGAATGATGCCATTTTTACGCTCACGGGCTAGAACGTTTTAGCAGCTGCATACGTAGAGAAGAAACATGCACACACCGTTGAAGGGTTTGATTTTAGTCGCCCTGCTGTGCGACACTGCAGAGGAGAGTGCGCAGCTGGTGCATGCATCGTCTAGCCCGCGAGATGTATTAGTCGTCGTCGATGACAAACCCGGTGCGTGCCTGCTGTTGGTGCTGGTCGCGTTGTAGGAGGTTGAGACACTGAAACAGGCAGTGCAGCGACGCTGCTGATGTTGCCTTCAGCATCAGCAGGTTCGGATCGGTGAAGAAATACGAGCTGGACGTCTCCAACGCTTGGCAGAGTTTCGTGTGAGTCTGCTCCGACGTGGTGATCTGTGCCTTTGCTCCGCTGATGGCGTCCACGACAGCGAGATGTTCACGAGGCAAAAGCGGTGTGGAATTCGCTGAAATCGTCTTTTAAATAACAATTTAACAATTAATACAATATAGAACGTTTAGAATCACAGAAAGTTTATCATGTATAACATAATAAAATCTAAAAATACCTTTGTATGGGCCTCAGCAACAGCTCGTAATTTATTAACCCACTCTTGACGCTCTCTAGCATCAGCTGCTCGTAGTTTCAGCATATCACCGGAAGCACAATTCACTGTAAATGTCTTCGAATCTTCTTCACTCGGACAAATAACAGCACCGGCTAAATGTACAGAGCCGCGAGGCACAGAGCGACCATTCTCCATGAGATAATAATGAAGGATACCCTCGTAGCCATCCACAAAAAAATACCGGAATTGCCAGCCCTTCATCACATTCGTGTATTTGTAAAGTTGGCCCGTAAAATGCCTAGATTTTTGGTCGTAATCCATCGCAATTTGCCTATTTTTTAACTTTATATAGTCAATAAATGTAGTATTATTCACTACGTTTCTCAAGGTGAACAATCCTTGGTTTTAGCGTTTTAGACTGTACATTTTTGTTGTGTATTTGTAGAGTGAAACATTACGAGGAGGTTTCTTTACTTTGACGTTTAAATCTACGCGTTGAGGTTAGGTAAATAACACAGCTGTATTATGACTTCGGGATTTTCAGGATTTATTCTTTAAATCATTCATGTAGCGCCATCTAGAAACCATATTCGAAACTTCAGAATATGATTTTGATTGTATTGTGGCCATAGAGGAATTAAGAATGAATTTATGTATTTTCTTGGATTATGGTGAGGTTTGAATGTGATCTTGGGCGAGAACACTTAAGTCAGTGATTCCAAAACGGGGCATATTTTCATTTAATATAACCAAACGTTACATAATTGTAAGCTGCAGTGATTAAACTGCATAATAATAATCCTTTCTAATCGAAAGGATGAGACATCAATGTATTGTTGCAAGTTGTGGCAACTGTAATAATGATACACCAATATGCTAGATGTGCTAAATTGAATTTGTTTGTTTCAGATTTCAGTGTTTTTCCTGATATTTGTAACAAGTGTTCATAATATTTAAATTTCAATTTGTTTTTGCGTATAGTTTACGTTAACAATTTAAATTTTAAATATTATAATTTAAACAGTATTTCTGCCTCGGGTATTAGTTTTATCTAAAATAATTATACGTTTAAAACAAGCCAATTGGACAAATAATATTCGACATAATCATTTTTACAGATATTGCGCGCAAATGCACTTGGATAATTTGGCCTTTTTTGTTTTCGTTTCGTGTTTATTTAATTATCATTTTTAAATAATTTCCTCAATTATGGAGAATTTGGTATCAACAAAAAAAAAAGAATTATCATCATACAGTCGGCAAGTAGCTGCTGAAAAAAGAATCGGCTCCTTTTCAAAAAATAAAATTTGTTAAAGTAAAAGTTCAGGTTTTTGTAGAAAACGAATATAAAAATTTCAATAAAAATAACTTAACTGGAAATAGGTTTGCCGAAAATGTTGTGCAATCGAATCGTTGATTGCCCAGGATCAATAAAACAAATCAGAGGTCGGCACCCGTTCTAAATGTATATTGAAATCATCGATATCATTAACATAACAAAAAGCGACTTGACGTCCGTTTAAAATCAGCCCCCCCCCTTTGCCTTAACGCCCATTTGAAAGTGGATCTCTTGAAATTACTAAATAGATCACTCAGTAATCCACGAGTCATAGTTTGCCAGGGCTCGGACTCAATGTTTAAAAATGGTTGAACTTTGCAACATATTATTACAACATGTTGCGTTAACATTTGGCAACTTTGGCTTTTTATGCTTTTTAGCTATCGTTATTCTTATCTAAGAATTTCCAAAACGATTGTTCCATAACGATTGTTCCATAAATCTCATTTTTACACGACACACTTAAAAATATAACATGCAAAAAGTCATTAAACTACTACAAAATAGTAACTCATCATATTTAGAACAAGATCATGATTATAAACCGTGTTGGCAATTGACAAACAATTTAAATAATATGCATATATTATGATCATTCAAATATTTGTATTGTACGTAAAAAATTCAAGAGCATACAATCTTTCTCGATGATGTTATAAAAAATACATTTACCTAATAATAACGTAATGGATGATGCACTTAAAATGATTTAGGCGATAAAATAAGATATAATATATGAATAAATTTCCGTCGCGCCAGACGTTTTATTTCAGTTCATATATCTGATAAGCAATCATAAATTGGCAAATGTGTGAAAATAACAGGCAAAATAAGATAATAACAATTGTTTCATCGTCGTGTAAAGCACCTTTTTTAATGATAATTAAAACGGAAATATAAATGAAATTATTGCATAATAATATCCAATAATAATTCATATATTTTATTCACTATCGACCATTGAGGTCTTTCCGAGATGATACATATTTATTATTGTTTGTTTCCAATTTCTTGTTGTTGTTGATAGTTGATGTTTGATAGGTGTTGTTGGTAATAGTAGATTTCAGTACTTGTAGACTGTGAAGATTTGAGTGTGTTAGTTGTAGGGTACAGTTTAGTGTAAGTTTGTAGTGTGTTGTAGCGTTGAATAGTGTGTAGAATGATGTGTTTTTTTGTAGAAATGTGTGAGAGGGCGAGTATGTGGTAATGTATCTGCATAATTCATACACAAAGAGGTGCCCGCCCCGAGGACTCGAACCTCGTCCGCCGGCGTGATACGCCAAGGTGTTACCCATTACGCTACCCAGGCGGGCATAATATCCAATATAGTTTAATATTTTACATCTTCATTTGAGGCTTCCCAAGAGGTATTCAGAGGTATCCTCGATATTTTGTTGTTGTTACTTTTTTTGTAAAAAGATCTCATTGTAATAATAAATAAGCAATCTGGCTTTCGTAACACTATTATTAGTAGATATGATAACGCTGCAAAACGAAACATATGTTATTAGCATTGAAAATGTTTCAGGGTATTGCTGATATTCCTTCATAAAATTTCGCAGTTGTGAGAACTATTCAAGAAAAACCACTATTCGGATGTCACAAGATATCCGAATGACAAGTGTCCCTCACAGAATACATTCTCCGAGTTATGTCAAGTTTAAATTACTACTTTGTAACAACTAATAATTGATCTACATCGATATGTAGAATAGTTAAAACACTTCAGAGTCTCGCTTATCTATCTTCTATAAATTAATGTGTGGCGCCGCGAAAACGTTCAGTTTTAAGTCTACTTTGCGCGTTAACGCTTCAATAGCGCGCCAAAAATTTAGTGTGCCCGAATTGCGTCGTATTTCGTGATAAGTTGTAAAAATAAGATCGAATATATTAAACATAAGCATGGTGAAAATCGACGAGGAAAAGAATGGGAAAATTGATATTAACAAGCAACTAGAACCAAACGCACATGAGAGATTGTCGAAAACAGCAGAAAAAGCGTGAGTTTAATTTTAGATTTCTGTTTTTCCAATGTTGCACAAGTTGAATGATACAGGAATGAAGGTCGTCCATTTTCATTGTAAAGTATTGAAGATAAGGGCGTTATTTTGTCAAAAAGGCGACATTATCAAAATTGGCTGTCGCAAATAATGAATATGGTCTATGGTATCAATTGTAGTAATCTTTTTGGCTATTTTTACGTCAGATGATTTTTGACGAAACACTACTTGTTTCCAATTAAGTGTATATATCTTTTTATGAATAAAGGTAATGGAAACGAAAAATGGAAATAATGAATATACATAACATTTTAAACATTTGATGATATAATTGTAGAGGTCCATATTTGCTAGGCAGCGCGCAGCTAAGTCTTGCTGAATTTAAAGGGAAGTCGGTCAAGGAGATTCTAGCCTTGGCTAAGGTTATCTCCGTTATTGACCCATAGTATTGATCCATGCACAATAGATCAAAACTGATCGCAGTGCTAGTGGTGTCTAACCGCCCATGGTTAATTTATAAAAAAAGAGGTCCGTATTTAGAAAAACTATGTTGAAATATTAAGGTACCCCCCCTCATTTACCAAGTCATAAAATTGTCTTGAAAAATTCCATAATTAATAGTTACACCATTCAAGAATATCCCCTCAAAATTTCAACTCGATAACTGTAGTATTTACAAAGTTTTTGCTCTTAAAGCTCATAAAGCTATATAGTATTCTTATTTTGACCTGACCGTGTTTGTCCAAAGTTCATTTTTCGATTTTCTATTTGAAATTCTACTGAACCATTGCCTATATATTAAAATTCCCTAAAATATGACGTCAATTATTGTAGAAAATAAAAATATATACCACCATCATTGGCATTCTTACAACATCAGTAACAAACACATAGTTAATGGAGTCTTCTGTTTATTTTAAATTTCGTACAATACGTATTTCGCCTATGCGGTATCATCAGATACGAAATTTAAAATAAACATGTAAAATATCAAAAGAATTAAGAGACTTAACGTTTCTAACTATTACAACAAAAACAATAATAATTAAAAATTATGTTCCTCCCTACGCTATCTTCTACGTTACGATCCTAGCAATAAATGACACCATTCCTCCCCATCCATTCTCCTTACCCCGCATTTCTACGCCAGATGCTCTCATGAGTCACTCCATTTTCCGTACCATAGACATCTAGTATAAACCGTGACCGTCCTCACGATCCGCCCCTCTCTTCCCACCCACAGCGAGCTCTTGCCATCATCTTCTCCTTCCCGCTCAGGCATCTGTAGCTTAAATATTCCGGCCTCCGCCCAACCTCTTGGGTCCTGGCGTAACTACGATTATGGCTGCAGTGAAGAATCCAGTTTTGTCTTGGTTGCTCTTCCATTCCCCACCACTTTCTCAATTACCCCTCCCCATCCATTTATAACTCCATGACCAGGACCTCCGAAAATCGCTCCGACTCATAGGCCCGTCTGCACATACATATTCCTCACCAGACTCTCATTTCACCGTCATTTCACTTCTTCCTCATCTTCTCATGCTAAGCCTTACGTCTTCCTGAAGAACTATAAGGTCCGGAGTAGATTTCTCTAGGCCCATCATGCTCTTCGGAAACCAGGTATGTTCCCTTTCTATATCTCATATTCATTCAACCCCCATATTTCCACCCCATACAGCAGAATAGGCTTTACACAGATAACACATAAGTGCAATGTGGTTCTCTCAATTATAGTACTTGAGATAACAATCCTGAAAATAATTGATTTTTTAACCTGATAAAAAATACTAGGGTGGTAATTTCATATTTTGAATAATGTTACTAATTCAAACTATTTCTTTACAGAAAAAAAGAAAAGAATAAAGGAAAGAAAAATGAGCCACCGGATGTACCCTTCTTTAAACTCTTCAAATTCGCAACATGTTTAGATATATGTATGATACTTCTGGGAGCATTTTTTTCCCTTCTCTCAGGTGCGATAACTCCCTTACTTTTTATCCTTTTCGGTGACTTAACCGAAACATTCGTCAATTTCCAAATGTTTCTTAACTCCACCGATGTCGATAACGAAACCCTTCTGAAGAAAGAAGAAGAGAAACTCATGGACGGTGTGACAATATATCTCATCTACAATTGCGTAATTGGGGTTGGCATTGTTGTTCTCACTTATCTCAGTGTGTGGATTATTAGCATACCAGCGACAAAACAGGTAATTAAATCTAATCTAACTTAGGCTCATCAAATACATAAACGTGTATAAATTTTTATAGATAGCGAGAATTCGCTCGTTGTATATGTCCAGCGTGTTGAATAAGGACATTGCCTGGTATGACACGCATCAAACGAGTGATTTCAGCAGCCGTATTACTGAGTAAGTTTCGATGTTAAATTGGGACGAATCAGTTGCTGACATAATTGCAGCAAATAGAATGAAGGCGCGCGTGTCGACCAAGATGGCATTCTAACAAATCGTTTAAGTTGCAAATGATAGGAATGAGCTTTAATTTGTCGCGCAAGTCTACCATTGATTATGAATGTTTAAATCGCGTTTCATTTTGCAGCTTTAATTGTTCTGTACATGAGTCAAGGGCGTGACTATTGAAATTTTTGTAATTGTTTTCGGCAGTTTTATTAGTTTTTATTTGTGTTCTTGAGGTAAGGATTTGATACTTGGAATACGATAGTAATTGAGAAGAAATATCCTAATCCAAAAATTAAATAATCAAAGTTTTATAATATTTTAAGCTTTGTTTAATTGTACTTCAGATTAAATTACTTAACGTTAAGGTACTCAGAATTAGGGTTATCTCTATAGAAATTTGCAAAGTACTATAATCCTATGTGTTCCTCTGGTTATTGCACAATTCTAATTTTCTCAGACATCCATTTCCCTTCTCTTTCTTCTCGGATTCACTTCTTGCTTGCCCGAATATCTCCTGTCTCCTCCCGGTATGCTCTCTCTTATCTCTGTCCTATTCTATTGTCTTATGCTCTGTCCTATTCTCTCTTTTATCTTTCCATGCCTCTCTTGATCCTCTATTTAATACTCCATATCTCATACCATTTTTACCTATGACTCGGAACCTTTCCAATATTTGTTTTATTTACCTCACTTCATCTAACACCTCACCAACTCTGGGCTGAGATGTTTTGTAAGATGCTCTTAGTTTAGTCGTCCATTATGTTTATTCCCTTTGATAGTTGTTTAACTTTACAGCTTACCTCCTGCAGATTATCTGATATCCATGCTTCCTTATCTTTTCTTTAAGTCCGCGTATTGCTCTTTCTAACAATATTTTAATACCAACATCAAAATTTCTTATTAAATATCTCTCAATTCGGAACTGCTCAATTCTATCAAATTTGTAGTATCCCTTCGAATATTGACCTAAATGTTCTCATAAGCACTTAATCAAAATGTTGTATTTACTTTTCTGAACCCAAGTGTTTTATTTCCCATTTTAGAGATTTACGAAAAATTGAAGAAGCAATTGGTGATAAAATGTCCACATGTATTTACTACATGGCCGTCTTCCTTTCTGGATTGACCGCTGGTATTGTCTACGGTTGGGAGTTGGCCCTTATTTGTTTAATCTACTTCCCAGCCTCTATGATAGCCATGGGATTAGTTTCCTGGGTATGTTACTTCGAAGCAAAAGTCGTCCCTCATCCTCTAATTAAAAATTATCCACCTTAGATTAGTAACAAATTGGTCCGCGCTGAAGTTGAAGCCTATGCCAAAGGTGCCTCTATAGCCGAAGAAGTCCTAGGCGCTATTAGGACTGTGTTTGCTTTTGATGGTCAGGATTATGAAATTAAACGCTACAAAAACTCATTGAAAGTGGCAAGAAGTAACAATATGCGACGAGGATTCTTCACAGCTTTGAACAATGGCTTCATGTGGTTGTTCGTGTTCTTTTCATATGCGTTATCCTTTTATTATGGTGTAAAATTGATTCTGGACGAGAGGTATCTACCAGAAGATCAACAGACTTATACACCTGGCAATATGATTACGGTGTTCTTCAATATTCTGGTGGCTACTTGGAATTTTGGCCAGTGTGCTCCTTTCTTTCAAATGTTTAGTGCTGCCACTGCAGCTGCGGCTCAAATTTTCTCTGTTATTGATGAACCGCCAAAGATTAATCTTTCCAAGAAGAACGGGATTAAGACGAGGTGCTTTCGAGGTGATATCGAGTTTAGAAACATATTCTTCGACTATCCCGCAAGACCGGATGTTCAGATTCTGAAAGGGCTTAACCTTGCAATTAAAAAGGGCGAGACTGTGGCTTTAGTTGGGAACTCTGGCTGTGGAAAGTCTACTTTGATACAACTTATTCAGAGATTCTATGATCCTTTGGAGGGAGAAGTTGTGATAGATAATGTTGATATACAGTACTATGATCTGAAGTGGTTAAGAAACCATATTGGAGTTGTTGGCCAAGAGCCAGTTTTGTTTGCTACCACCATCGAAGAAAATATTCGTTTTGGTAATCAGAATGCCTCCTTGGATGATATTCAAAAGGCGGCAATGAAAGCCAATGCTCATACCTTCATTGAACGATTGCCGAATGGTTATCAGACTATGGTGGGTGAACGTGGAGCACAGTTGTCAGGTGGTCAGAAACAGCGGATTGCAATTGCTCGTGCTTTGGTCCGGAATCCGACTATTCTCCTCTTAGACGAAGCTACTTCAGCTTTGGACACACATAGTGAGGCCTTGGTTCAAGATGCTCTAGATAACGCCAGCAAGGATTGTACTACTGTTATAGTAGCCCACAGGTTATCCACTATTCGGGGGGCAGATCGGATTATTGTTATCCAAGAAGGACAAGTTGTTGAAGATGGCAAACATGAAGTCCTCATGGAAAAGAAAGGAGCTTATTATAAGTTGGTGACTGCCCAGGTCACAAGCGCTATGGGTGATAGTCCAAGTTCTAGCTGTAGGTATTTTGAAAAATTTCAAAGGTGATTCTAATGAAATAATTTTAGTGAAGGAGCTCGATCAGAAGGAACTCACAAAACAGGAAACTCAAGAATGGGAGAAACGTTTATCTATTAAAGAGGCAGTGAAGGAAGAGGGTCCGACTTTCGGAACATGGAGGGTTCTATGGGAGGTTCTGAAGATGAATCGTACTGAATGGTGGTTAATCTTATTTGGAGCAATTGGGGCTGTTGTTCAAGGGGCTAGTATTCCTGTTTACGGTGCAATATTTGGAGATATTATTGGGGTAAGTACTGCATATTCTTCGTATTTTCTGGGAAATCTCTATGAAGATTGGTGTAAGTGTAACTGTCTTTTGTCTTTTTTTATCCAGGTGCTATCAGAAAGAGATGATGTCTATGTCCGAACTGAAGGCAACAAGTACTCATTGTATTTCGTAATCATTGGCCTTGCCTGTGGTGTAGGTGCCTTTTTTCAAACCTACTTGCTCACAGTATCCGGTGAAAGACTCACACTTCGGGTCCGTACCCTAATGTTTGAGACCGTCCTGCGACAAGAAGTAGGTTGGTTTGATCTTCCTGAGCATGGTGTCGGAGCTCTCTGTACGACTTTGTCCAATGATGCATCTGCAATACAAGGCGCTGCTGGCCAACCTATCGGAACAGCTTTAACCTCCCTCTCCAGTTTAGGGGTGGCAGCCATAATGTCATTTATTTTTGAATGGCGACTCACTTTGGTTACGTTATTATTCGTGCCGTTGATCTTCATATCTATTTTTATGGAAGCTGTAATGGTGAACAATGACACGAATGGCAGTAAATCCGCGATGGAAGAGTCGGCAAAGTATGCAATCGAAGCAATTAGTAATATCCGAACGGTTGCATCCCTTGGCATTGAAAAGGTGTTCCATGTTAAGTATCTGGAGTTGTTGGGACCACACTATAAGAGTAGCCAACGTGGAGCTCACATGCGAGGTATTGTTTTGGGTTTTGCAAGAAGTCTCATGTTCTTCTGCTATGCTGTGACTACTTACTATGGTGGGACGTTGATCAGGGACGAACATATGGACTTTTCAGTAATGTACAAGTAAGTCTGATAGTTCTAAGTCTAAAACAGCGTTTTTCAAACTGTATGCGCACCATCAAGGGACGCTTGCAAAGGTGGTTCGTTGATCCCGGTCCCCTTTAAATCATTACCAGACATACGGGGATCCACATAGGATATAATACCATATGGAGAGTACCCTATATGTCCTTTCTGAATGTCCTCCTTGGGACAACAAAAAATTTGGAAAACTATTCTAAGATCATTTGTTTCATAGCCATACATTTTATTTCAAATCAATTTTAGGGTTACGGAAGCTCTAACTGCTGGAGCATGGGCTATGGGAACTGCTGTAGCATTTACCCCAAATTTCAATAGTGGAGTACAAGCATCTCGAAAACTTATAACGTTGGTTCACAGAAAACCAGCCATTGTTGATGGTCCAGGTCGTAAGAATTTGACATACAATGTAAGAGGACCTCTCCCAAATCACTGACTAAAAACTCTAAAGAAATTGTTGCTTTCAGACTAACATCAACGTAAATTATGAAGGCATCAAATTCGCATATCCCACTCGTCCCGAAGTCACAATCTTACAAGGGCTCAACCTAACAATCCCACATGGCAAGACCGTCGCTTTGGTGGGACCAAGTGGTTGTGGGAAATCAACGATTATACAGATGCTAGAGCGTTTTTATGACCCCCATTCAGGAATGGTCTCCCTTGGTGAATACGGAACAAATATTAAAGACCTCAAACTCTCGCAACTACGCTCACACTTGGGAATTGTTTCCCAAGAACCCAATCTCTTCGACAGAACCATAGCAGAGAACATATCTTATGGGGACACTACTCGCTTAGTGGACATGGAGGAAATTATGGATGCTGCTAAAAAGGCTAATGTTCACAACTTCATCTCTTCCTTGCCTTTGGTAAGACCAATTTATCAATCTTTTGATAGTACTCAATTTAAAATTTCCTAGGGCTATGAAACAAGATTGGGTGAAAAAGGTACCCAACTTTCCGGAGGCCAGAAACAAAGAGTGGCCATTGCTCGTGCTTTAGTTAGAAATCCGCCTATTCTCCTCTTGGATGAAGCCACTTCTGCTTTGGACACTGAAAGTGAAAAGGTTAGGTAGCCTCGTACATTCTAAGTTATTGGCACTAATTTAGAAATGTCTTACAGATCGTACAAGAAGCCTTAGACCAAGCCAAAACTGGAAGGACCTGCATCACTATCGCCCATCGCTTAGTCACCATCCAGGATGCTGATGTTATCTGTGTGATTGATAAGGGAGTCGTCGCTGAAATGGGTACACACGGTGAACTCCTTGAACAACGGGGAATCTATCACAAATTGTACAATATGCAAATGGGACGAAGTAAAGATTAATCTTTCTCCCCTTCTCCTAGAGGAATCTTCACTCTCACAGTATTGTAGAAAGTACAAAGATCTAAAGTAACCGGAATAGTATTTTATTAGTATTGCACATGTTTATTGTTTTTTAATGTACTCGTTATTAAAGAAAGTAATGTATTTTTTAGTGATAACATTGTCCTTAAGGCTGATCCCGCCCTCGCACCACGCTTCTGTGGCATTCGGACACCCTGTCAAACGTTTGCACTCTCTCTCTCTCTCTTCGGGTGCATCCGATCTGGGGCCTAGACCCACAAGTCGACACAGGTGTCGACGGAGACCCGTCTGGTGGTGAGAAAAGCCAGACCTATGCAAGGCGCCAGCCCGTCGCGTCATCCACTCCTATCTCTGGGTGTCTTGTGTTTATCGTATTCGTATATTTCATTCTTAATGGCCCAGAGATTATTGAAGTGTGACGAATTCCTCCACTTTACCGAAATAATATATAAACTTAGGAATAGACTAAACAACTTGGCGTCATACATAAGTAAAGGCTCAAAATTGCCACGCCGTTCGCAACAATTACCATTAAAATTATGTTGAAAGTGCTTGCAATCTGTTATAGTAGAATGGTCCGTAAAGCACTCGTCTCGTAAATTAATAAACAATATATGCATTAATTAATAAAGAATGCTAGTTATGCTTTTCAAGTTGATACGTTGATTTGCTCATACGTAAACATGTAAACATTTTTACCTTGTTACCTCTATAAATTTTTAATAAACGGTAAAATTTCAAAATTGCTCGCCTCGAATTTGAACCACGAAACTTACTTTTGATAAAAGTATTCTTTTTTCACTATTTATTTCTTTATGATAATATATTAATAAAAGATATTGAAAGAAATGTCACGTTCGGACTCAGGGTTGAATCGCGGTACCTAGGCAGAAATGCCAATATATGCAGTACATTTCAGGTGATTTATCTTCAGAACTGTCAAATCTTCAGTTTATTTGACCTGTGAAAGTGTGGTATATTATCAGGAATTCATCATATTCCTCAAAATGGTATGATAGAGTATTCCAAGGGATGTTAACGATATCATAGGCATTGGGTATGGTGATTACCTTTTCTACTAATTTCTTAAAAGTGTGACGGCACGAGGGTTTGTCGTTGATTTGCGGATTACTTTGATGAGGAGATGGGGTTCACTCGCTTGGCTTAAGCTACCGTGACT
>JAODAC010000008.1:1266139-1295361 GCA_027575185.1 Mimaenictus wilsoni | reverse complement strand
TGGGAATGGGAATGGGAATGGGAATGGGAATGGGAATGGGAATGGGAATGGGAATGGGAATGGGAATGGGAATGGGATTGGGAATGGGAATGGGACTAGGAATGGGAATAGGAATGAGAATGTATGCGAATAAGTCTCGAAAAAAGAAAGGGAAAGTTATGTTAGATTAGGTGAGATTAAGTTACATAATAAGAATTGGCAAGGGTTCAAATAAGATAGTTTCAGTGGTTTAAACAAACAATCGTTGGCAAAAAAAAGTAAAATTCAAAGAAATGCGGCCATAAATGTTGATATATCGACGTTGTTTATTGTTTATGAAGGCTTATAGCAGTGCTGGCGATGAAATTGGTGTGGCATTTGGGTGAATGCATAAAGAATGAGAGCACCCGCACCAAAAAAGAGCGGCAATTTATTAAGTCGTAACTAGCATTCTGGGAGCGATAAAATTATACAACAATACGGTGTATGCAGCTAGCCAGTCAGCCAGCAGCCTCCACTCCGCACACTGTCTTTGTGCGGCGTTTGGCGATATATTTTGCAGAAATAAGAAATTACCTGCGTACCCCACCTTCCTGCCCTGTCCTGCCATTCCATACCTAGCCCCATTGCATCCCGAATATTCTTGGTTCCTCCTGCAAGGAGTAAGGAGTAGGGTAACAGCTTCATTCGCGAATACAGTTGTGAAGATGAAAGAAAGGATGAGCGAGGTGAGTGCTCACAAACGAGCGTCGCCAACGCCAACGGCAGGAGAGGAGAAGAAGAAAAAGAAAAAAAAGGTAGAGCACACAGCGCGAAAATCTTTTCGTCGTGTTGCGCTGTATATATTCATTAGGTTCAACATTTGCTCTTGCTACTCCTTCGGCTGCTGCTGCTATCGGTTCACACGACTTTGCAATTCCAACATCTTTATCTTTATGCGTTGTTCGTCGCGGTGGAGCGGTAGCAGCAGGAGCAGCAGGAGAAGGAGTATCTTTTTTACGCTACATCGAAACCGTTTCTCACACGATCTATGCTATTTCGTCTCTTGTGCGCCACTCTGCAACTCCGACAGTAAAATACAATCTCCTCTTAAATGTTCGTTAAAAATACGTCTAGAAGCCCTAAAACCTGTTTGTAACGGAAAGACACATTTTTCGATGAAGACAGTTTTTTTTTCATATTACAGATTAATATAAAGCGACCCCGAAAAATCCGTTGTTAACAGGTTTCCGTAAATTACAGGTTCCACATGTCACAGACATTCACTGACCTATATAAGTTAAAATTTCTGATTTAAAAAATGTTGTTATTCAATAATCTTTAAAATATTGGGACAATATTTACAAACCTAACTACATACAAACCAACAAAAAAAAATCCGTTATAGACCAGAGGATTTGATTTACGCATATTACAGGTTTCTCTATTTTGTATTATTTCAAAATTTTAACAATGCATTTTCAATGTATTAATGCATAGCTGTTACAATGACGCTCAAGATAACTTCGATCGCTTATTTTTTTCCGTTGTGGACAGGTTTCCCCTATGAAAAGTAACAAGAAACTAAACAGAAAAAAAACATTGTGGAGAGAATTCCGTACATTGCTAGTTGCTCTCTACTATATTAGTTCAATGGTTTAACAAAAGATGGCGCAAACGTATAATCTTAATACAATTTGTTCGCCTCTCTTGATCTATATAAAGAAAAACATAGAAAATATGTCATTGATGGTGTACAAATTTTTCAATGAATTTACATGGAAGATTTGTTTCTAATAGACGAGTCGCCCCTGCAGGCATTTATTTCAATCTCCCGCCTTTTCGTTTATTTGTCATAGGTAGGCAATCTGTCTGGGTGTGACTTTGAGTGTGTCACGATTTCATTTTCGCCCACAGCCACTATACTCTTTTCCGCCCCTGTTTCCTTCGAGGTTTCTCTAGAAAGCTAGGACGCAACTGTTTCGACGATTAAGGGACGCACGTTGTCTAACGGGCGGCTGTGCTGGGGGCGGCAAATAGTTGTGTGTGCTGCGTGTGTCTTTTAGCGGTTGCTGGAGGAGTTTACCTCGGCAGCTAGGCAGCGCACAGAGACGAAAAAGACACGACACGGTTCTTTACTTTGCGAATTTAACGGATTGTCTGTCTCGCAGTCGCAGACTTGACGCGTTCTCCTACTATCCCATCCTCCTGCTGCACTGCTTGCTATCTCTGCTTGTCCTAGACTGCCTAGGATGTATGTGTGTTCACAGTAGTCACAAACGCAGGCTGCAGCGACGTAGAAACGCAAAGACGCAACGACGCAAACTTTAATTCCACAAATCTAACTCCATTCTGCGTGACACACTGAAGTTGTCATTATATAAACATGTCAAGAATCGCAGGAAGTTTGTTTTAATAAGAAATTTACCTTCTTCAAAGGCTATTCCTCGTCGCTGAATATTAATAAAATGATACACCGACCAAAATACAAAAAAAAAATTAAATTGTATAACTTTATAAACGTTTTAATTGGATTTAATTTGGTTTTTTCTTTAAAAATTCTGAAAAAAAAATTGAGACGGACAATTCATACACTCTCCTCATTCGAATCAGAGCCTTCAATCATATTGAAGCAAATAAAACAAGAAATTTAGGCTTGTTTTAATGGCAGATGCATTTATTTTCTTTCCGGAGACAGAGTGTTTAATTGGATTTAAGTTGGTTTTTACTCTAGAAATTCTAAAAAAAATTGTAACGGACAATTCGGAGACTCCCCTCATTGGAATCAGAGCCTTCAATAATATTGAAGCAAATAAAACAAGAAATATAGGCTTGTTTTAATGATAGATACATTTATTTTCTTTCCGCACACAAGCAGAGTGTTTAATTGGATTTAAGTTGGTTTTTACTATAGAAATTCTTTAAAAAAATAGAAACGGACAATTCGGATACTCCCCTGGTTCGAATCAGAGCCTTCTATCATATTGAAGTAAATAAAACCCTGAATATATATAGGCTTGTTTTAATGCCAGATGCATTTATTTTCTTTCCGGACACAAACAGAGTCTTTAATTGGATTTAAGTTGCGTTTTACTATAGAAACTCTTAGAAGAAATTGAGACGGACAATTCGAACAGTCCCCTCGTTCGAATCAGAGCCCTCAGTCATATTGAAATAAATAAAACCCGAAATATAGGCTTGTTTTAATGACAGATACATTTATTTTCTTTCCGCACACAAACAGAGTGTTTAATTGGATTTAAGTTGGTTTTTAATGTAGAAATTCTTTAAAAAATTTGAAACGGACAATTCAGACACTGCCCTCGTTCGAATCAGAGCCTTCAATCATATTGAAATAAATAAAACCCGAAATATAGGCTTGTTTTAATGACAGATGCATTTATTTTCATCTCGGACACAAACTGAGTAATATGAGCCTATGTAGGAGGCGGCTATGAAGAGGCAGTGAGGGTGACTTGGTTTCGGAGGCCGCCGCAAAAAAGGGTCTGTGCTCTCTGAGCACGTTTCGGGAAATTCTCTTAACTAGAGATCCAACTAACTCAACTCGGCCAGTTGTCGGCGCGTTTTTCGAAGGAAATCGAGTCGTGGCGCACGGTCGTTCGTGCATATCAAACTGATTTTTCGCGCGGAATGCGAAATGCAAAATACGCGGCGGCAGGCGGCATGCAGCTATCATGCAGCCCACAGCCCGAAAGCGAGCGCGGAAATTTTACATCATCATCATGCAATCCAATTTCGTGGCGACTGCATGAGAGAAAACTGAAATAACGCAAAGCGAATGAAGAAATATCTTGTTGCAGCAAACTTGACGATTTCTTATTCTTGACATGTTTATATAATAACGTACGTCGTACATTAGTTTGTTGTGCGGTTTGAGGAGATTACTATCACAAATATATGTAAATACAAGTTTATATAAGTCATATTTGATTCGGTATACTGTAAAATGAGTTGTTTAAAAGATATTTTCAGATCCTGGAACTATACGTAGTTTCGCACGGGATGAGTTCCAACACGTTCCTATATACACTTGAAAAATATATCATGCACAATAAATATAGTAATAAACTATATACCATTTAATAGACTATGAAATAGGGTATATGCTGATGTATGACTTATTCTGTACATTTTATTCCTTCATACCGCGAATAAGGTGTAAAGACATAAAATGAAGTTTTTAGCCCAGGCGCAGCATTGCATTGATTTAAAACGATTTTTTCGTAAAATAGCCTGATTGTGCACCGTTACGTTATGTGACCATTACGTAATAAAGAGTTTACCATCGCATAAGAAGTTAACACTTCGAAAAAGGTGATGAAACATATATATTTGGGATAAAACATTGACAATTATTCTTAGCTTATTCATATGAATGGATGATAGAAACAGTCCACTGCGCGCTTCTGTATACACTTGAATAAATATATTACACCCAATGAAAATATTAATAAATTATACACCATTCAATAGATTATGAAATAGGGAATTTGCTGATGTATGACATATTCTGTACATTTTTCTCATTCATATCGCAAACAAAGGGTAAAACCACGAAACATAGTTTTTAGTCCTTGCACATCATATTGTGTCGATTTAAGCAGCTTATTTTTTTCTTAAAATCGTCCCTGTGGACGCCGCGCCGTTACGTTACGTAACGGAAGCAGTTTACCCTCTCATTAGATTTTATCACTTCAAAATAGACTATTGATATATTTTTGATAAAAACTAATGGTTTACTTAAAATAAAATTACGTCAAGTGAATAATTATATTGCTATTAATTTCGTAACTAATTTTATGTACATCATTTTAAATTTGTGCAACCTTCGGTTTATAGAAGCTTTGATTTTAATGAAAGGAACGATATATCGCAGGTATAAATATAATTTGGCAATTTTTAGCCGGCTGTAATTGGCAGTAAAGGCAAACCGTAAATTATTCATAGCTGCATCGTGGTCAATAAATCAATGCATAAACTTATACTACGGGCCCGGGGAGGCGATAAAAGTGGATTAAACGACACCTTTCCTGCAAAACATTGCCTACACATACACCCACGCACCTACATTCATCGACACGTACACATTTAAACGCCACACGCGCACACATCCATAGGCAGACCCACAAACGCAGACGCAGATGCAGACAGCAGAGGCACAAAAGCAGGAGGCAGCACGAATGCCGGCAGGCCGATTATTTATAGACGCAGCTTATAAACAAGCCGCGCGACATATTCGAGATTGAAATTTAATTGCCTACGGTGCGGTGGCCGGGGAAAAAGGTATTCAAGGAGAAAAGGTGGAAACGAAAAAAGAAACATTCATTCGCACATGACATGGAAACCTCTGTTCGGGAAATTTCAATTTCAAACGCCGTTATTTTACGATCCTAGGTTATAATTCGTCGATTTTTGGTGCGAATTTGCATTAAACATTTCCTCATTAAATTCGGATTGCGTTCTTTCGTTCTTTGGAGAGACGTACAGAGAGAGTGAGAGAGAGAGAGTGAGAAAGTGCGATGGATTGGTGTGGGGTGTGGAGGGGACAGTCTGTGACGGGCGTAAACAAGGCTTAGGGGGTGAAGGGAGGAAGAAGAAAGGAAGAAGGTGTGATAAAAAGATAGGGACAAGGTGGGAAAAAGAGTGGTAGAGAAAAGAGGGGGGTAGGGGAAATAGAGGGGTAGGGGTGATGCAGAGAGTGTGCCAGGGAAAGAGAGGTATAGGAATTGAGTAAAGGAATGAAAGAGCAGAGGAAGGGAAACAGATGTCAGAGGAAGGGAAGTAGAAGACAGGCATAGATTTATTTCGATAGCAACACGACGCACCTTTTCGGCGAAAGATACACATATCTCATTCATTATGCATGCTGACGCTTTAATCTGGCGAATGGACCAAGCCGACACTAACCGGCCAGCCGCCCCCCAACAACCACCAACTGCCTATAGCCTCTATTGGGGCTTCGAATAGTGGCTACTTCACTTTGTACACTTTGTAATCTCGCCGCCAACTCTCGTCGTCGCATAGGAGACAATAATTTTATTCGACTGTTTGGTGGTAGGCAACACACACCGGTCTAAATAATACAAGGCAACTGACTTTGCTTTGCTAGGCAACCAACACTTCTCTAAGCTGCCAACACTACTCTAAGCAACCAACACTAGTCAAGGCAACCAACACTACACTGTACACGGAATCTACACAATCAACCCACACTAATTACACTGGTGTCAAACACTGTACTAGCAGCAAACGTTACATTGGAAACGAACACAATCCTGGGAAACCAATACAATGCCAGGAACCAATACAATAATAGACAACCAACACTACACTACACAGTAAATTTGGCTACATAGCTTTAGGTGACTGAGGATAGTATAGGAGTGTAGAGAGTGTAGAGGAGAATCGGAGAGTGTTGGTGGGAAGGCTACTGAGATTAATCCCAACGACCATGAAATATCGTCGGAGTTCTCGGACCGCTGCAGAAGAAAGCCGAGCGAGCTTAGAGGAAAATCAAGGAGGGTTTGGCGTTGCGACGCGACGAAGGCTGCGAGCAATCCGGCTAATGTAACTCCATTATTAATCGTGTGCATTGCACTGATTGAGCTAGTAAATTCCATCTTTAGCACGCTTCCCCAAGACGCCGTGCCACTGAGATATTGCTAGTTAGGTTGCCTAACTCCTACCTCCATTGTCGCACAACTGTCTACTCTTCTTTTATTTCAATCTGAGAATGGTCCTTATTACTTAGTAACAATTCCTAACGCATTAATTTATCATCATTTATATAACTATCTATTTTCTTAATCAAACATCAAGACAAATAATTGATTCGAAGACAAACAGCTGATTCTGAAATAGGCAACTCAAAATACATCGAAGTGTACATATATGTAAATATGTCTAAAAGCAAAAGATAATAAGATAATATAGGCAACCCAACTAACAAAAAAACGAAATGCATACAATTAGTCAATATTATAATTAAATTTAGAAAATCTAAACAGGTAAAGATATAATTCAAACTGAAACATAAAACAACGGAGAAGAACCACATGTCGTGCAGGAACAACCACTACACACCGTTTAACAAACTCATTTTCCACTCGTAATTAGTATTCATTACCTGCCCCCTTATTACATGAGTATAACGTGCTCATTTTTACTTTATTGCTCTCTATTTGCATGAAACAAATTGAGATTTTCAGTTCCAACCGACAGAACCGCCATAACGCGTCCCCCTCGCGGCTTGCTATTTCACCACATATGTCTCTGTCTACCTAACGGTAATGTTGCTTGCCCCCGTGAAAACTTTTACTTTGAAAACTAGCAGGACTATAGCACGACCGACACTTGGCCACATAGTGACACAAAGAGTGTGAGGCGTTCTTAAATATTAATGGGTGCCTGCCCGACGGTATTATACGCCTTCCTCTCACCGGTGGTAATGAAAACAAATAACACATGGCGAATTTAGTATTATACTCGAATGCACGTAGTCGTGGGCGGTAGGAAGGGACGAGGGGGTAAACAACGTGGAAAACAATTGTAGATGTATTTGTTGGAACGTAGGAATATAGAGATGCAGGGATATAGAAAGACGGGAACATGGAAACACGGTGGAGCAATAGGAGTTGTGTTCGAGGAGGGGGTGTGATGTTTAGTTGGCGGCTGAGGAGACTGCAGTGCGTAAGAAGTAAATAAATATTTAGATATGATTTAGAGGTCTGATCATGTTTTACTTAGAAAGAATTTTGCTAAAGAATTCTAGAGTATAGATGAGGAAGCTGTTTTGGCCGTCTACCTCTGGAGCAGTTTTTCTTCAAAGTGTGTTTGGAAGAGTCCCTTAGGTACAGGGAGGGGTCCACCTTTAGACGTCCTGGGTAAATACCTTATAGAATCCATGTTGACAAACATTTTTGCAGATGTGGGTCAAATTGTCACACATGCTGCAGAACAATTTTTAAAGGGACCCCACGGAGATTTGTGACCTAACGAAACCTAGCTTAGCCCTATAAAAACCTTCGGCTTTAAAGTCCTAAGAGCGAATGTATAAGTAGTAGAGGTTACTTAAATTAGATTACAAATTAAATTACCTCATATACCAAATGAAGAGTAATTATATTTTACTTCAATATTCAAAACTCCTATCCTTGTCTAAATGATACAGAACCACCATAGAGGAAAGGAAAGTGTTGAAGCTCTACCCAAGGCCGCCATGGCTGGCAAAATTCAAACCAAGCCACACCACACGCCACTCCACAAGCTAATATTTATCGCGTTAATTGATAATTAATATGAGCGCCTGCTGTATTGTTGCAGATGTGAACATGGTAGCAGAGCCCAAGCCACATCAAACAGGCAGGAAGCGGCAGAACGTGGCGAAAACCGGCAACGATTGGTGAGTACCATCCACAATCATCTTCACCTCATACTTTCCAACTCCCTCTAGCTATCTCTTCTACACTAATCCTTTCCCCGTGAGTCCACGTCTTTCTAACTTTCAAATCCATAAAGCTTTACCCAAATTGCTTTGGATAGGGGAGTGCTGGGAAGAGGTCCAGAATAATTTAACTGAACCTTACGTAGCCGTGAGTGAGGCTCACTCATCAATGGATGTGTAAATCCAGGCATTTCATTATCGGTATTATACGATGACCACCACTAGTGGAGTAGTGGACCGACCGGTAGATGTATAGAGGGATGTAGGCATAGAGGGATTGAGGCATTGAAGGCCGAGGGTATAGGAGTGAGGAGCACCACTGTTGATGGATACACATTGAGCTGCAGAAATGCATAATGCATTGCTTTTTTCGTTAACTCGCAGCGATGAAAGACGAGCGTCATGCAGTTGCAATGTGCGAATCCAATCGTAGTCGATGCGCATGCATAGAGCCGCGTGAACAGGTGCAGCTTTTTCCTCAGCCTCCCATTACACCCTGCCTCTACTCGCCATCCTCCACCTCACCCTCCCGCTGCCTCCTCCAGCTCCTTCTCATGCAAGAACCACCTTCCGACCATTCCGGTTTGCATTTAGACGCTATTTGCTGGTTGGGAATGCTCAGCATGTTCAAATATGCGTATATTAGATAGATTCACATACGCTGGGGCCGTATTTGATCTTCTCCCGTCTTTGAAAATTCGAGACGTATTAGAAAAGCTCCAGTGGAAGGAAGGCAAGATATTGCATTCCAAATGCAGGGTATCGCCGAGTTTGCACCTTTGGATGTGGAAAAACATGAGATTTTCATTACATTCTAGGGGATTTACGGTTTTTAGGTAATTGGAACCCTTTCCCAATTCAATTTCAACTATTCATCTTTATTTCATTTCTATTAACTCTTGATATCTCCTTGTTCGGTCTTAGTATTTGGAGTTCCGGCCATTTAAAGTTCATAGAGTCGATGGTCTGAAGTCCATAGAGTTTCCAGGGCCACGTTTCCTTCACTGGTTTACTGAACCCTTGTTAAAAGCACTATACTCTTTGAACTCTTCCTGGACATATCAAAGTAACTTTAGGCGTCTCAAGGGGTCTTTTGTCATCCTTGCTTTGACCTCTTTAGAGTTCCTCTTGAGAGCGACATATCCATAGTTCCAGCCCTTTAGAGTTCACAGAGTCTGTGGTCCATAGCCTTTATAGTTCCTAGAACCTCGTTTCCTATAACTGCCCAGGTTGTCCCTTCTTTCTTTCCATTTTGATTTTGTACTTTTGGACTCTTCCTGGACATAGCAAACTAACCTTAGGCGTTTCAACGGGGTTTCTGTCATCCTAGCTTTGACCTCTTTAGAGTTCCTCTTGGGAGTGACATATCTGGAGTTCCGGGCCTTTAGAATTCTTCGAGACTTTGGTCCGTAGTTCTGACAGTTCCTAGAACTCCCTTTCTTAGAACTGTCCAAATGTTCCCCTCGTTCTTTTCCAAACCTTTGTTAAAATCATTTTAAGTCTCTCATTTTGATTGTGTACTCTTTGGAATCTTCCTGGACATACCAAAGTAACCTTAGGCGTTTCAACAGTACTTCTGTCATCCTTGCTTTTGACCTCTTTAGAGTTCCTCTTTGGAGTGCCCTATTTGGAGTGCCACCAGCCTATTAGAGTTCCACAGAGTCCTTTGTCCGTATTCCTTAGAATTCCAGAACCACGTTTCCTTAAACTGTCCTAGCCTAGATTTCGACTCTTCAACCTAGAATCAATTCCTTTCCCTATTGTTAGAACTTCTAGAAGCTCCATCCTGAAAAGAAACAAGCTATTACATTCCTCCTCCAAGAAATCATAACACCTTATACCCTCTTCAAAGACAACCTTTTTCATTACCTCCAACAAATTCCACTTGGGTAATAGAACTCTTTGCCCAGCTCAATTTCCACGTCTCTTTATTTCAATTCTATTAACTGCGCCCCTTTTGCCACGTTAAATCGAGCTCTCCCATCCCTCACCCAAGGGCAAAAGATTCCAACTTGTTTTGACATCATTCTTTTTACCTTCTTTTTTCCATCCCCCATGTTCCTGGTTCGCATTTCTTCGGCGGCCACTCGTCCTCGTTCGTCTCCTATCTCTCGACTGTTGACTGGAATTAAATTCATGTTATCGCATTACACTCTGCCTGTGCCCCGTCTTTTATTCCCTCATTTTATTTACCTCGCTTTTTGTGCAGCCACTTTTTCCATCGTCCCTCGAAGGAACGGCGTATCCTCAGCTCCTTTCTACGCTACCTTTTCATGCTTGCTCTTTATTGTCAGTCGGCCGTTGTTTTTTTTTTCGGTGCAAAACGAGACGGAGCGGGAAAATAGCCACTTGCCACCCAATCAATTTCATTTAATTACGATTCGCTCGCGAATCACAAGCGTCATCTCGTCGATTCCTCGTTTTAGTCCAGCTTTGGAAGGTGAAGGCGGGTGTGAGCCAGTGTGGAAACTTTATTACACCGCTGATCGGTTAGTCTATTGGACTATTCGTATGTTGGCTGCGGCTGTAATAGTGCTTTTCAAACGAAAAATCGCTACATTACCGAAATCGACACCGGGGCAGTATTCTATTGTCCCGTTTTTGTTTGTTCAGACTACACTGGAGCTTCTATTGAATGTGGTAGCGTGAGAGTTGAAAATGGGAAAATAATGAACGGATGATCGCTGGATGAAAGCGATCTAATGTTGAGTGCGGTCAAACTATCAATAATATTTTATTCCACTTTTTTCCTACGCTTTATCAATGGCGTAGTAATTTCTACAATTGGAGGTTGGTAATATAACGAACAAACAAACAAGTTTTGTTTTTCGATTTTCGGGTAATTATTTTTAAATTTAGGTAATACCAACTTTAGATATATAAACTCTACATCTTAATATATCTTTTAAATGATATAGAACATTTTTTAAGCCAGTAATTTTAAAATTTCGGCAACATTATAAGGTACTATTTTTTATAGCGGTTTCACTGATTTTTAAACCTACGCTTTCAAAAAACATGTTTTGTTTTTGGGTAATTTAGCAATTATTAATAAGTTAAGGTAAAATAATATTTGATATTGTTTAATATACATAAAACATTTATATGTACTTTACATAAAACTTGATTTTTCTGTTTATTTTTGCAGATTTGATAAATATTATTACGAACTACTTTGTATAGCGGTATCACTGCTTTTCAAACGTATGCTTTCAAGGAAACAACTTTTGTTTTTAGGTTTTTTAATAATATTTAGCAATTTTCGATTAAAAAACGATTAAAAATGGGTTATATACATACCACATTTATTTACAAATGATATAAAAATAAGTTTTCCTGTGTAGTTTTGCAAATATAGGAATATTATTAAGTACTTCTTTGTCTAGCGGTATCAATATTTCTTAGCGTCCAAAAATTAGGAATAAACAACTTTTGTTTTTCAGATTTTTTATAGTTTTCCAGAGATTTTAGGAGTTTTGAAGATTGAAATGGATTCTCCAGGTTGTAATGAACATTTTACATGTTATACAGATATTGATACTACCATAATATTTAAAATATTGGCTTATTATTAGGCACTACTTTTTATAGCGGTGTCATTAATTGCACCTACACCTACCTAGTTTCAACGCTTCCTTTAGTGTAGTTTAAGTTCTTGCGAAGTGTGGTGCTTTTAGTCAATCTTCAGAAAATGGTAAGTGAAATTCACATCAACTCTAATCAATCAGGATCTAATCGGTCCTCTAATATAGGAAGCCTTGACCCTAAATTACAATTTTATGGAGCAACAAGATTACACTTGAGTACTCTTCATCCCCAGGTTCCAAATTACAACTACCTTTTCAGCCTTCCAAAGACCTCCATATCTTCGTCCTCTTACTCCTCCAACTCGTCTTCCTTCCGCCTCCTCTCTCTTTCTTCTTCCTCCCTCTCGACCTCCCTGCCCCTTCTTCATCCACCATCGTGTTATAATTTTGTTGCATAAAAGCAATTAGTATTGATAGCGGTGTAATTACATCGCCTCAAGTCGAAATTGATGAGCCACCACAGAACCACCCCCGCAGGTCGCGCGAGTTTTACGCACTTGTGCACAAGGTAACGTTGTAATAAATATTAATAACAATTAGGTAGACGGTGGACGTGAATGCGCAGTCAGCGCTTGCGATCCCTCAAAGAAACTTCGCCGCCGCACTGCCGACGCGTTGTTCTCAACCGTCAGACTCATATATCTTGCACGGCTCGTGCTGCCCGTTCGCCCCCTATCCCACAACCGATGGCACGGTAGCGCGGTTAGGCACTCTTCAGCCGAGCCGCCACCCCCTCACCCTCACGCGTAGCCTTAAATTATTCATTTCATTATAAAACTCTTAAGCTAGGATTTAATATAAGTCTAAGGCCCACCTTGGAAGCGTGTAGATGAGATAGACGACGAGCGTCTCGTAATTGGTTGCATTCTCGTGCCTTGGCCTGCCTCCTTTGCCGCCACCGCGTGCCGCGGGCGGGCAGGGCGTGTGCAGGCTTGCCTATCTTCAAACGAGGCCGAAGCGGCTAGATTACTTTTTAAACCCGTTAAAAATTCATCAAAATTCTGCATAAATATTAAAGGACAAATCATAACATCATCAGATTTAATTAGAAACTTTCGTCGCTAGATGGCGTGTCGTGAGCGACGATGGTGGTGGCGATGGGTGGGCTTAATTGCGTTTTCATCGTGCGTTTTTCGACGGGAGAACATAACTTTAGAAAAGTTCAAATGACTCTCGTCTCCTCATCCTCTCCACTAAAGTCACTGTGTGTAAAGTCAGTGTAAGCAAAAAAAATATGCAACCTTACGTACAACGTTTAGATATTCCGCTTCATTTCACTTGTTTTTTGTTTTAAATTGGAAAAAAGCACATTCGAGTAATTATAGAGACCTCTATAGGAAGAAGGAAGTGGTGGTCTTTTTGAAGGCGTGAGTTAAATTTCCTTATTTTTGTTAATAATAGTAGCTCGGGTCATAATGTCTAAATGGGGACCACCCTTATATACATTATACATGAGTGGTAATATATAATTCTAGATAATCTAGATAATTTGTTGTATTAGATTAATATAAGTCTACGGCCTTTTTGAAGACAGATGGAGACAAATGTGTCAGTCCCAAAATTCGATGGGTCAGTAACTACACAAGATTCGCAGCCAATGAGATAAAAGTCTCTGTTGTAACATCTTACTCTTGTCCGTACTTTGGAATTCGAAATCTCCTGGAAAGACCTAGTGTCGTAACCTTATATTTAAGGATCAAATATTTAAGGACCCGAAGACTATTGAAATCAAAAGACGTAGAGTTAAGATTCTGAATGCCTAAAAATAGAAGTCAAGAACAGAATGTTCATATTCAGAGAATAGACCACTGTCATTGACTGGACTATCGAAATCCTTAAAGATGAATCCCCACGGAGAGATCACTTTTTTTGGGGTGTTTTTGGTATGAACAGACCAAGTGACCCCAAGAAAGAACGAGGAATTTCGTCTATTCCGGGTCTCACACCCGTGTTTCCTTGTATCTTCCTAAGGACCATAGAAAAATCTGGACAGCATCAAGATTAACTCGGGTTACAGCATTTTACAAAGAATTGCCTATGAATCCAAACTTAAAAACAACTGTAGAACTGTAGAACATTGTTGACAGATAGTGACAACAATGTTAGGTTAGACTTTATAATGATTCGTCTAGAACTCACAACCTAACAATTCCTAGCCGACAATAGCAGGTCTAGTTGCCTTCGCTAAAATTCGAGGGATCCCGAGAGGAGGCATAAAATTATAGATTTACCGCTCGACTTGCCGCCCACCGCCAGCCGCAGCTTTGCCGCCCACCTCGCACTAATTTTGGCTTGTTCTCTAA
Organism: Mimaenictus wilsoni; assembly: GCA_027575185.1. Lineage (NCBI taxonomy): Eukaryota > Metazoa > Arthropoda > Insecta > Coleoptera > Staphylinidae > Mimaenictus > Mimaenictus wilsoni. Next base: position 1,281,049 of record JAODAC010000008.1, on the reverse strand, counting down.
TCTTATCTGCAAGTCACGTCAGCGAAGGAGCTAATCCTATCGAGCCAGCATCATCCCTGTCCTCCCCTCCCACCTGTTCCTACCTCTCTCAACCGTCCTACAACCACCCTCAACCACCCGCAACCACATACAACCTTCTAACATCGTGTCTAACCAACTATTCAATATGCTCGTACACGTCGCGACGTTTAATTCGCTAATCCTTTAATTACAAAGCAAAAAATGAGCAATTACATGCCAACATACCTGTAGCTCAGCACATCCAACACAACCATCCCTCGTTCTACACGTTATAATTGAATATTAACCTCCCTGAGGTTAATAGTCTTCCTTGAGGACTATTGAAATGAGCCTTCAACATAACCTCACTTGGTTGATAGTCAACCCTAAACATATGTACTTCATTGTTTAATATAATGACCATCAGATCGAGAAAGGATAGAAGACAGAGAGAGGGAGAAATAGAGAGAGAGAGAAAGAGAATCGACAGAAAATATAGAGATGGCCTAAGTCGAAGTGCTTCTTATGTTTATTAAGATTAATGCAGGCGCGGATGGAGCGAAATATAGCCGAGTCGAAACACGGTCACGACACGGACGCTCGTATATCACGATCAGCGCTTAGCAGAACTGGCGTGGCAAAGGATGGCGTAGGAATGCCAAGAAGTACGAATTCGAACCGAAACACGGCTAAAAAGAGCATCAATTCAATGTTCCAACTTGTACTGTCGTCCTGTAAATGTAGTGTTATTATCCCTTTTCGCATTGTCCGAGTCCGAGTCAAAGTTGTTATAAATATTCTTTTACTTTACTTTTGTTGCTACACTTTTCTTCAGCAAGAAAAACTAACGGACAAACAAGTTTTGTTTTCAAGTTTTTTGACAGTAATTAATTGTTTTCGACTAATAAATCTTCAAACATGAAAAATATAGATAGTAATACTTGTTATACAGAAACTTAGAACAAGTTATTGTTTGTTTTAAGTACTATTTTTTACTGCGATGTCATCAGTTTCTTTACTTGTTAAGTTGATAAACAAATTTTGTTTTTCGTTTTTTTGCGATTTGTACATGATTTTCGACGAAAATTTATTAAGAAATCTAGAGTATATTCCCTAAGGCATATTCTAACGTTTATTAGAAGAGTTAATGATTAATACTTTGTAAGTTATAGTTAAAGTTGTAAGTACTATTTTTGATTGCGGTGTCATCATTTTCTAAACTTGACGGCTTGACAAACAAGTTTTGTTTTTCTTTTTTCTGTGATTTTTACATGACTTTCGACGAAAATTTATTAAGAAACCAAGGGTATATCTACTAATACACCTTTTAATGTTTTTATGAAGGTTTAATGAATAATAGTTTCTAAGTTATTGCAAACGTTTTAAGTACTATTTTTTATGGCGCTATCATTAATTCGAATATAGTTTCCTATGCACAACCAAGTTCAGTTTCGGTTTGAAAATCAACGGAAATCGTAAAAAATTGTAAGTGAATTACACGATAAACATCGAATTGAACTGATGTTGACGTTGACTTATTTACGTGGTGGCGATTTTTTTTTGTATTGTGTGGTTGGCAGTCGCTTGGAACTGTTTGGAAGTTTAAGTTTGAGGTTAGATTCTACCCACGCATCGTGTGCATTTGGTAAGAGAGGGGTTGGGTTGCCGGGTGAGAGAGAAGGAGGGGGGAGAGTGGAAGTTATGTGAGCGTCTGCAAGTAATGCGCGATCGCGGGGCGGCAAGCGTTATTACATTGTTTCTTCCGGCTGTAGAGAAAAAAGATGCGGGGCGTACACATCAATTTTCTGGTAAGTGTATCCCAGCTATCTCTCCTTAGCCGCTGCAGGAGTGTCGGAGTCTTGGTGAAACGAGGAAAAGGAATGAAAATCTAGATTTATACTATCAAATCTCGGGGCTCTCTTATTCACAATTCACACCCAGTCTTTCGCTGAGCTCCTCGGCGACTTGCCAGTTTGCCATTTTTGTTTGTCGCGATTTAAGGTGGAAATTTTGATGATTTACGAGCAAATCGTAGTCCCCCCCCTTCTCCTACGTTAGGCTCCTCGGAGATGGTAACACATGCGTGTGCACCACGATTATTCAAATTTCATTCGCTGCAAACAAATCATTACCTACCGATGCATAAAGGGAGGGCTGAGAGGTTGGTGGTAGGTGCTCGGTGCTTGGGGTGAGCTATAGGTTGCTGAGGGTAGGAACTGTAGGTGTAGGTGGCAATATCCTTTTTCTTTTGCTCGGACGGGCCGGCACGAGCAGTTCGCCCTGCACGAACGACTAAGCGAAATTTATTGCGCCCCGGCCGGCCTTAATAAAAATTTAACGACCTTAGGCGTTATGTTTCGCCAAAGGCAGTCGGCACTGCTGCTGGCGTTGGTAGTAGTGGGGCTGGTAGTGGCAGCAACGGCGTTGCAGGCACGCTTGCAATGGCATTTCATACACTCGGGCGAGTTGTTTGTTGCGTTTTTGTACAGCCATCGCATCGGAGCTCGGGGATGAAAGGCACTACACTGCTGCCGGCGCCGTTGGTGCGACTCCGACGTTTCACACCCGCTGGCCCCAGCTCCACGCTTCCCCAGAAATACTCTGGCTCTGTTGTTGTTACCATCGACGTCGACGATGTCGACCCAGTCTAGGCACGGTCGAGGCACTCTCCGGGCGGAGTTCGGCGCAAGCAAGGCACAACCGTTAAAATTTGCACTAAACGCATAAATTATTCCGTGCCGTCTAGTAGAATGGCAATAGTCATGGCCGATGGGCGAACAAATGGAATGATGGCCGTTATGCGCGTGCATAAAACACGCCGGCGATCATTTGCGCCTGGCGAAATGCTTGTTCTTTGCTCCTCAATATACCCCATTCCTGGTTTCCCTATTTCTATAAGGTGGTTGGGAGCTTAGAGAGAGGTAGAGGAAAAGGTGTTTGAGGAAAGATGTATTTGAAGTAGAGGTGATTGAGGACGAGGTGGTTCAGAGAGGAGGAGGTTGAGTAAAGATATGGTTGAGGAGAAGGCAAGAATATGTTCTTTATGAATATACACCTCATCCCCATTTTGACTAGAGCAGTAGAATGCTAGTGGGTATAAAAAGGGAGGGCCAAGTGGTTAGTGGTAGGTGCTCGGTGGTTTTAGGAGTATAAAGGGAGCGAAGGGGATGAATGGGTGCTTTGAGTACCAAATGGTAAATGTCCATGAATGAATTTCATTTACAATGTTATAATGTTGCAATGTTAACATGCTAACATTGTAATGTATTGACACACTTGCCCGCACCCCATAGCTTTTGAAGGGACAATATTATTAAAGAAGTTTTTTCGCCTTAGCAACGCTGCCTTTTAGTTATGCAAACACAAACACTATAGAAAACTACTCCAACTAAAAGGCACACCTTGGTGGGTGCCACCAGGCGAACGTGCGTGATTGCGAGATAAATCTGATGCGTTTGTGAATAAAATGTCGGGCATGTTGAGTGTGGCGGCGCGGCGGCGGCGTGATTTGCTTCGTCTGTCCCGAGAGTGGATGGTTACATGGCTATGACCGAGAGAGTTGGTCGTAAAAAGAAATCCCAAACGGACACTGACTATGCGACGTGACATCTCACAAGTAATAGTTTCATCCTCGCTGTTTGTGCCTTGGAAAACCCTTCTTGAAAGATTTGATTAGATTTCATATACATAAAAATAGTAAGTACACCTAAAGTAAAGTAAAACTAGAAATAAACTCTAGCCCCGGTGAGTTAGACTCTAAAGACGAGTCGACAACGCTTAGAAAGGAACAGAGGACCTTCAAGCACTGTTCCATTCCTAGCGCAGACGGGAGTGTAATCGCTGTAAACATAAATTGAACGCAATTCGATTTTATTCTCTGATTGACTCGAACAATTCAACCGCTACGTGCTGCCTGCTTTCAATTAATTTGAGGCCGACTTCGTGGGCTTTCCGTCTGCAAAGTCCAATATCCCGTAACTTCTTAGCGGGTTTTTACCCCTCCTTTTTTGATGTCGGGGAACGTCAAGTTGTAGTCGTGTCATGCTGAAACTTGTAACCTCGACCTCGAACCACCTGCAAAAACTCTACCACCTCACAAAACAGCCTTAATTAAATTCCACATTATAACCACGATCGTATATCATCCAGGTGGTGAATAATTTAAATGCGCGACGACGGGCGGGCATGTGCTTTCGGCACACGGGCACAAAGTGGAACTATAGATAGGTTGGTTGTGCTTGTTCGTCGTTGTCCCTCGGCACGCCAAACACGCATTCAGTGCTGGCTGCACTACCTCCATGAGGTTATGAATAGAGGCTACGGAATTGGAGGTTAAGTTACTTCGGCGGCACGGACTCGGGTGGACGGGCCCAGTGTCCGAGGGAAAGAAGCAAAGGAGACCTCGCTTTCGGAATAAATTTTGCCCGCATCCCCCCCGTGTGTGTACTGAGTGTGTACTGACTGCAAACACGAAAATCTTTTCGCATGCCGCGTCGTTTGGGCACTGCCAAGGGTCGGTCGTATGTGTGTTTCGGGTAGTCTATGTATATTAAACTCGATAGGGTTGTAAAACGTAATGGGAGCATCGGAACATGACATGGTTGGAACTGAGACACACACACACACACACACATATACTCACACATACAGTTATACACTCATAACCAGATACACACATCCTACATATACATATAGACATATAGACATACACATATAGGCATAGCCTTACAGACACTATCCCAGTGATGGGTCTCTTTCATTTCGTAGAGGTTTTCGGGCGAAGGCCGATACAATCCAGTGTTCTTTCTCGTACGACTGAAAATAGCCAGACAGTTCGATGCAGTTAGCTCGGGAATTGCGCATCATTCGATGAGGGAGGGTAAAGGGAAGGGAGAAGGAGAATCGTGAAATTTCACTTGGAACGATTTTATTCCCGGCGAATTACTAGCGCAACATTCAAATCGATACATTGATTTCTGCCCCCGAAAATGGAAAAAAAGAATCAGGATTTATTAGCTACGAAAAATATAGGAGCAGTCTCGGAGCAAATTTATTTCGCCCCTTTGTAATTAACTGCAATATTTTGTTTTATAGAAAAGGATAATTCTTTCCGAGCAAAGTCAATACAACTATATTGTATTAAGACCTCAAATGCTATCAAAGGATGTAAAAGAAGTTCCACCCAAGAGATGGAAGAAGATGGAATTACATCAGAGAGAGTGGAAGCAAAGGTTTCGGACATTCCACTATAATATCTAATAATCATCGGATCTATAAGGTTCAATTACGCGTTCCCTGGAGGATGCCAGCTACGGTGCTCTTCGGTCCTTCGTTCCGAATATCACTGCCAAGACTGTGTAGTAGTAGTACGCGTCCGGGAACCTTCTCTTTCAATATGGTCGTCGTTGCTTTAGGTAGAGGAACGACGACCAGATTGTTTTTCGAGTGGCGCTTGTGAAATAAAGCCACGCTCTTCGATACTCTTCGGATAATTTCCCAAGTGTTCTATGCTCGACGATGCCCAGATTCCACAATCCGAAAAGTACTACTTAGGTCATCGCAAGCTTTGGGAAAAAGGAATATTATGGCAATACAACTCTTGTTAGTAGTACCCCACTATTGTGCACATGTCTGTACAAGGTTGTAAACGTGTATGGGGATGGGGGACGACTCGGTTGGATCTGGATCTGGATAATACTGGGTTGGAGGCTCCCTTTATGTGCGAAAAGAAAGAAACGTTTGATTTAGGACCGGCTTGCGCGTTAAGTATTTATAATTCTCGTATTTTACGACCTTCCTCCAACGAGCGTCGGCTGACGTGTTCCCTCCTTAGAATTAGATCGAAACGTTCCGCGACTTTTAAATATTTAACGTGGGCGCCATCAGTGGTGCTACGCGTACCACACTAGGCAAGGAACTCGGGTGCTCGTCTTGGACATTAGCAAAAGTAGCCTTGTATATGGCCGCTCGTTTCCGGTCTTCTACCTCCTCCTTCTCACTCCACACTCCTTTAGAGCGTTGTCTGCAAGGCAGGAGTAGAGCCACCGCCGCGCCGCCAGCTATCAGCAGTAATGATAGCGCTCGCGCATAATGATAAATAGTGATTAAAGTCGCTTGTTTATTTTAGCGTGTTTGCGGCGAATTAATGTTCGGGTGGGTTGTGTTGGCAGGCCGGTGCGGCGCGGCGGTGGTTTCGTAGTTGAAGGAAGGTGCATTGGCACGCATTCGGAAGCCAGCGGGCTGTTTGTTCGATACCCGGCCAGTTTGCTTCCCCAATGCCAGCTGGGAGTTATTAATACAAGAAAAACATGCAATTACAGTTTCGGTAAAGACTTTAGTGCTTCCTATTTTTCGTTCCTGTCGGGACTCTCTTCCACGTAAGGTTTTAATATTTAGTACCAACGACCGTGCTCTACTATGAGTTCCTTCTTGGGCTACTGGGATACTGATGGGTTCATCTTAACTCTGATATATAGTCAATTCTTTGAGTTTCTTATTTAGCTCTATTTCCATTCTCCAACTATCTACTTCAGTCTAGGATTATCCCAAAGGTGCTAGGGTCAGAAAGGTTCAAGGTCGAATTGATTATTCGACAATCATCTGATCTGCTGTGGGTCCTAGTATCTGGGTCTTCTAGTATCTCAAGTATATGAGAACATGATTAAACAATATGAAAATTGATCCCCCAGTAGACTTCCAAGGTCTTAACTCTCACTTCTCTAAATATACTACTAAAAAAATGTTAGGAACAAACACTAAATGGTTTGATAGAAGGTGTTTTTAGAGAGTTTTGGGAGCAGACCTTAGTTCCCATCAGTGGTGCCGCTACCCATGAGAGTTATATACGGCCGAGTGGGGTAACAACTAACCCGACTAAACGACGTCGCTAACAAATTCTTGTTGCACTCTTGTGGAATATATACGGCGGTGGCCTGTTGGTGGCGGTGGCGCGTCAGTAGGCCCTATTGCTTCCTTCTCGTACACTGTTCGACTCGACGCTTCCCACACCCACCCTCTTTCAACTACCTCTCTAGTAAGGCAAGAGGGTATGAGCAAGAGTGGGATAGAAAGAATGAAAACCCGAATGCCATCCCATCCACGAAGCGATTGTTCGCGCGATTTGAACTAGTTAGGAAGGAAAGTCATTCGTGGTTCAGCGTCTCTCCAGTGGCACTTCTTCCTCGTTTTTCCTTTTCCCCCACAGACCTTCCGGAACTCACTCTCCCATAGAGGGAGAGCGACGATGAGGCGAGCAGGGACAGAATGCTCCCCTTTGGTTGCAGGTTGGAAAAAGGAAGGCATCGAGCTGTACGTATCCGTCCGCGGCGAGATTTATATGTGCGCATCATTGACTAATTGCTCTTTTGTTAATGCCCCTCGGTGTGTATGTCATGTCACTTTGACGTGGTTTATAACCTCAAAAACATCCAGCCAAGATTTATCCTTTTTCGGCGCCCGAAAATTGGGACCGGCAAATTGAAGTCTTTGGTATAGCATGATGTGGTGTGTGGCTGTGCGGGGTGAGAGGAGGCAATGTTTATTGGGGAGTTGCTGTGCGTTTTGTTGGATTTCCATTCAATTTTCTTGCTCCTCCACCCTCAGGGTTGTTCTTCAATCTTTTCGCCCTCGGTCTACTGCTCATTCTCCTCCTGTGCCACGTCTTATCCCTCGCGCTAACTTGTCGCTTCCATCCATCTCGAATCCAATTACACCTCATCTTTCTGTAAACAGGTATCTTTGATGTATATATTTAACGCTTTCCGCAAGCGCAAGCCCGTGTGATACGCATCGGGTTTAAGCCGCTGCCGTGTTGTCACTCACATCGACGAGCCTCTCTCTACCTCCCTCTACTAGTAGAGAGGCAGGAAGCAGGCAGCCGAGGCGTTAAAGAAAGATTACTTCTGTATTATAACAAGTTTTTGATAAGATTAGCATCGTAATATGTACCACGGTTGAAGCTCGCTGAAATCCTTAAACTAAATTGTAACGACGCTTCTTCTAGAACCACCAAGAGACACCATCGTCCTCCTCCTTGTCCTCCTCCTCGTCTTCCTCCTCTGGCACCTTCTCCTCTTCGACCTTCTACTCTTCGACATTCTTCTCCTCCTTATCCTCCTTCTTTTCTCTTCATGAAAAGGAAAGTCTATTCCGTTCAAGGAGTGTATGGATAACTATCCACTCCTTGAACGGACTTACCACATATTCCACCTGAATTATTAGAAACTTTTCCAAATGCCACAATATGGGTGTTTGCGCTGAAGTGCAGTTAGAGAGTGTTTGAGCCTCTAACAATAAGCGAATACCCAAACTTACATTACATTAACTGATGTCTTTACATTAACTGAAGTCAGTTTCCAACCAGCTCGAATAAGTACGAAGTAAAAGGTAACATTTATTCTAACCATCTAGAGATACCATCCTCCTCCTCTGCTCCTCTGCTCCTCCTCCCCCCTCCTCCTCCTCCTCGCACTTCTCCTTCTCGACCACCTCGACTTCATCTCTTCTATCCACTCCTTGAACGAGATGGACAATCACGCTGATTTATCAGCAACCTAGAAACTCAGTTCAACTCCTTGAGTGAAACTCCTCGAACAAATCTCGGGAACATTTCCTAAAGGCGCCATGCACATTTACAGTGGAACTAAAACCAGTTTGTTTAAGCATCAAATTCGATGTTTTCGTTGATGCACTTCCCGCTTGCATGCAACGCTCTGTGCTGTGCTGTGCACCGTACAGCCATGTTAATTAAAATGTTATGCAATTAATAAAATAACTCGCACACGCCGTCCGCGCCATATTCAGCGCAGCAACACACGTCGATTTTAGCGCCAACGCGCTGCTTTTTATTCGTTCTAATTAAAATTTATACCCACTGCGTGTGTTGGCAACGTCCCGCCACCGCTGCCGTCGGCGGGAGGAACATCGGGGGTGAATGCATACTACAGTAGCCTGTAGTGCATAGATGTGCCTTGGTAAAAGAAAATTTAGTTGTACGCCGCGCCGGTTTTTGCGGGACGCACTCAGCCGCACGCTAATTAGTATACACTACGAGACTTTATTAATACAAATTTCAGCATGTAATTAAGGTCTTAATTAATTACTTTCGCAATGTGCTGGAATATGCTCTGGAGGTGTCCTCTCTCTCTCTGTGTGTCTATGTATATATGCTTGCGTACGTGTGTGTGTGTGTGTATGGGTGTCTGTATATGTGAGATGTATGTGTGTGAATGTATGTGAGTGTGTGTGGATGTAGGTGCTGAAAACTATGCACTAATTTTTTTTATAAATATTTCTCTTGTTGAAGTATTCGCGCTCATAAATCTGATAAAATATGAGCTTTTTGGGTCAAATATTCATACATTTTTTTGATGTTCCTACCGTATATATTTTGATTATAGAATGACAAATATTTTTATTTGTTAATTATGCATATTATTTGCTCATAATCAAGGGAGGACCCCGAAAATATACCAGACACGTAGGTACGTAGGATGGGACGAGGATGGAATGGGGGGTAGGGGGTTGTTGGCTATGAACGATGTTTTGAGGTAGTAAATAATTAAACTCGTAGAAAACACATACCGTGAATAATAAATGCACGCTGATGGAAATTAGGAGTGATATATTGGTACAAATATAAAATATGTAGACAGGTAGAGAGAGGGTTTTGACTTTCCCCTCCTAGTAGTAGCAGTGGCTGCCAATTAGACTGATAGTGATCACATTCTAACGGAAATCGAATGGAATATTTATGGTTAAGTCGGAATATCTATCGTCACTGACCTCTGTTGGGGAAAATTATTTAGATATTGGTTATTATGGTCTCTCACACATACTCACAGAGAGAATGAGACAGTAACATTAACTGTATGACTAGTATGTTTGTGCCTGTGAATGTCCTGAATAAGCAAAAGCAAACAATGTGGTGTCTATTGGAGGGCTAGGGCTAGGAGGGTTAGGAGACGGAAGTTGTGTGGTTGTGGGTAGTGATGATTGAGAATTCGCTTTTCAATTTGATTCCTGCCCCCTCACATTCTCACAACCGCAGTTGTGTACGGGCGTAGATTTCCCTCGATGCACTGCGCAGAGATGCACCTTTGTGTGCCATCGTATATTGCTCATTTCGAGCGCATATAATGACACAAAATAATGAATCCATTAGCAGGCTGCAGCAACAGCGGTAGGAGCGTGTCGTGTACGTACGTACGTAACAAGATGATGGTGCTAATAAAGTCTGTGCCGCGTTTGCCAACGGGCGTCGAATGGCATCGGAAGCATATTTTTGCTCCCCAACTTCGTTATCCTCGTGAGATAATAACGCTGAATAACGCTGGGCAGCGTTAGCTGTTTGTACTAGCAATACCGTGATGGTTATTGCTATACTCTGGAGATGTCTACGTTCCGTTCCGTTCGAAGCAACGTCAACATCAGCCCTACTGACCAATACAACAAATTGTTGTTCCTTGGAATGATGGGGATATGCTACATGTTTATGGGTTACTTTTTCGTGCCTCAGATGGCTCAGGGAATGAGGGTTAAGTGTTGAGGTCCTTACCAATGCGAAGAGTTTCGAATACACGTATCGTGTAAAAATGGGTTTACGATAGTCACCAACGACAGATATATCCAGTTTATGAACGCGCGTTATAAAAACGTCTTTTCAATAGCTGTCGGCGTTTATGGCATGAAAGGTGTATGTGAATATGTGTGGTGGCTGGCAGGCACCTGACCTCTTCGATAATAAACTACGGGATCCCGGTGTAAACTTGTAATGGGCGCCCGCAGAAAATTGATAGTAAAACATTCGGGGCGTATACGAGCGTAAACGGGTGGGATCTGGCTGGTGCTGTCGTCTTTACGCTGGAATGCAATTGTAACAGTCATATGATGTACATTTTATGACATAGGACATATTCGTTGATATGGTTGGGGGTGTTCAGACTGGAGTAATATTGAAAATAAAATTTACTCCCATAGTGCAGTGTTATTACCAGTGGAGAATATGATGAAAATAATAAGGTTATTCATAATCATTACCTTGGCATTCCTTTGACGAAATGATTTTGATATGTCCGTGGACCCGGGAATTGAGATTGGGACTCTGTAGAAGGAGTTCTTACAACTGCCTAGACTAGTATTTTCAATGGTTTATTTAAACTAAGAAGATTTAGAGTTCCCCTCGATCTATGGTTGATTTACTATGACAGCAGAACTGATCAATTTGGAGGAACTACTAGTTTGAGAAGGACTGATATACATAGACATCTATGGATCGAATCCTGATAGATCCACTCCTGGTGGTAATCAGTTTTTGAACTTCCCATGAAATGGCTATGAATACCAGGGTTGGATGGACCAGCATTATATCTCTGGTATTTCATGGAACCTGGGATTTTATGAAAAAAATAACGTCTTACACTGTTAATCTCTTGGTCTCCTAACCTTACAGACTACGGGAAGAAGACAAGAATGTGTATAACTAAGTTCAGAAATAGGTTATCTAACCAAATGTTGGATAAGAAAAAGAAATGCCTAGAATGAACTTTGGAGCTTATTGTTAGTTAAATCTCAATTTCCATTCCGGTTAAGAAAACAGTGCATCATCCAGAGACGAATTGCTCCGAGGTTTGCCGCTTGACGGTGAAAGCGAATAGGGGGCACAGGTCTTTGCAAGTTGAAGGCTGCCCTCCCTTGGGAGTCTCGCATTTGCCGTGCCCGCGCCCGCGCACCATCGCTCAATTTCCCAATCCGCCAACGCGTTTCGCCTTATTGCTTCAATCTCAATCTTTCTCTATTAGACGTTAGCGAATCTCTCGACCGACTCCCCGACCCTCCTCACCGCACACACCTTCCATCAAGCGAGAGACGATTTGGACCCTGCGTCAAAGTTGCTTCCGCAGATTGCTCGCGCTGAATGTGAGTGTGAGTGCGGCAGCATTTTTGTCATTTCAACCGGCCGAACAAATGAATAACCCAACTGCTAACATCATCCCCTCTCGTACCCTCGCTTCACTCACTCTCTGCCTCTCTGGGCCGCGTATTTCAGTCGTATGAGCATTCGGCGAGAGTTGCATCTGCGCAGCCGAGCCGACTTTTCATTTCCGCCTCGCCTTTGACTCCATTTGTTGCTCGCAGCCTGTGACCGCAGAGTCCTGCACATTGTACGTATGTGTGGGTGGAGGGTGGCGCGGGGAGGGGACCTCACACCCTCGCTACTTCCCTCCAAGCCCGTAGCCGCAGCCGCCTTTGAAAGGTTGAAGGTTCGTTTGCAATAATGTCGTCCCATCCACATCCGCTCAGTGTGTGTGTCTGTGGGTGGGTGGGAGGTGCCATATGTGGGTGCGAAAAACGACGAAAACAATGGTGTAGTACGTCGAGGACGACTGGGTGGCTCGATGCGAAAAGGAGATGATGGGGTTGGTTGTGTGTGGGCACGACTGGGAATGTTGGATTGTAGGCAGTTTGTTCGCGTTTGTCCCGTCACCCAACGCTGTCGTTGTCGACGACGTCGACAACGTTGGTGGCGGCTGCGGTGGCGGCTGACATGCTCCGGCGCGAACGGGCTTAGCCTTCCCGCCATCGTACGAGAATCATAAAGTCGACTAGTTTATCACGTTGTTATCGCGAATGTGAATTCGCAAATGCAAGCCTCGGGTGGTAGTAGGTGGTAGCTGATGGCTGAGGGTTTTATCCCAAAACCTTTCCTTGCCAAGTCAAGGCAAGGCATGGCATGGCATGGCAATGGGAATGAAAGAGAGGCAAAAAACTTTGAAACAGTGACGAATCGAATCATTTACCTTACTCCCACAATCAAACATTCCCTTATTATTCTTGTTTAAAAAATGTGGATAGTTCCAAGATTCTACAATCAGAATCCGAAGGCTAAAGCTAATATTACTTGCCAATGTTTTATTCTGTAAGCGAACGCTATACTGTTACGGTTTTGTGGTTTGTGGCTGGATGTCTAAGGCCTGGGCATACTTCTTACTCTCGGGGAACCGAAGGGAGCAGAGGGTAGATATAGAGCCGTGGAACCGGAGTGTGAGGAACTGGATGCATTACTTACGTGGTGGTCGTAAGAATAGCTTGGGCGGGCCCTGTAAAAGCGCCTTCTGGTTCATCCAATTTTTCCGGCTCTCATTTCCATGCCGATTATAAGTGAAGTCTCTGTGCTCGCCACGGCAACACCGCCACCACCAACCACTACTCAAGCCAGAGCCTCAGAACGTAATAGGATGAAAAGTAAATGTGGCCCGGTAGAGGAGGAAGGCAAGCCATCTTGGCAGATAGATTCAATGTACTATTTTAAAATAATCCCCCCGTTCTGCAGATCCCCAACGCTCGGAAGCATTATATAAGCATAGAGTACTTTTACAATGGCGGAACAGTATTGCCTGGGACCGAGATAAAAATCCCCCCGCTGGCTGTAGATGAAGAAGAAGAAGGTCTGGAGGAAGCGAATTGAGGTTATGCCACGGTAACCTTCGTTTTTACAAGCCAATTAAACGGCTGTATTACCTAATTAGGTAATTGGGATGTATTAATCTTTTGTAAGCCTATAAAGGACTTATTAAATTACTTTGGTCGGAGACTCATGGAGGGGCTAGATTGTGAGGCCAACCAATCAATCGACTAATTAATTACTTGGGAAGACTACAATCGCATTGATGAGAGCCGCATTAACCTTAATAGCTTGTGACCGACTAATTCCTCTGCCCTTTACACTACCATGCCTAGGAACATAGTAGTGTGGCCTTTAGTTTATAACCTTTCATCCAACCTTTCATCCAGAATCATATGTCGGGCATTGATGACAAAATGTCATTTTCTGGTCTATGTCTATATCTATATCTATGTCTATGTCTATTAATAAAGCGTTCTCGTTCTTGTTTCAGGGACTACTACTATGACAGGTGAGTGTTTGAATCTCTACTCTCCTCTGTTCTACTCTACTATCCTTGCTGCGCCTATGCAACATCCAACATCTAACTAGCTATTCATCCAGAGTGTGTTGCCTACCGCGGTGCATTCAACTAGAAAGTGTGTAGCCTTCAATGCTCCAGAGTAGGGAACGGAGGGGATGTAACAAGGCACGGTGCGCAATTCACATCGCTGTGTTTGCGAATATGCGCATATTATTCGCTCGACTGCGATGGCGGTGGCGGTGACGGTGAGTCGATGTGCTGCGATTGCATATTTTCGCCGCGTGCGATCGTTTGCCGGTGATGGCTTATTGATTGAATTTATTCGCGATGATGCGATGCAAATGCCAAGTTGTCGAGTGTGCGTCGTTATGGGACGGCGCCGGCGGCGATAAGAGTTTCGAGCAATGTGGGTTTGCGTTCACCACCACCATCACCATCGTCATCGCCACCTCTACCACTAGCACGCTGGTGGCGGTGACGGCAAGTGTACAGTATACTGCTATAAATTCGGGTGTTGCATTAGCAATGCGCGGCATGCGCCGCCACCGAACCACCCCGAATCACCCCCCATGAGAAACCACCTCGCGATACCCCGTCCTGCCTCCGCGTTGTATCACCCCTTTCCGTGCTGCTCTCACTATGCTTTTACAGCTCGTGCGCCACCGCGACGCCCATAGATTTGTATGCGCCCGGCTTACGCTAAGCCGAATAAAACCGACAATCTTTGTCGTGCCGCTGTGCGACACTCGCGGAAAATATACACTAGACGCAATATGGCAAAGCCAAACAACCGAAAACTAGTCACATTCGCAAATTTACACATACATATACACATAAGCGTATATACACGAATGCAAATATACACATGTACACATTCACACATGTACACATATACACAGTATATGTATACATATACACATATACACATATACACATATACACATATACACATATACACATATACACATATACACATATACACATA